>JAWQUT010000300.1:537843-595837 GCA_033807755.1 Ellobium chinense | reverse complement strand
GGGGAAAACGGCCCAGACAACCATACATAGGCTATGCATACATTTATAAAGCGACTCAATTAGTACCCAGACAGATGCTTCTTTTATCCAATATTCATCCTGCTTTATCTAAAATTACAGCAATGCAATCAAAGTCAGGCACTTGTTCACAGTCTTCAACAAAAGACTTAATGATCATATATTTAAAAAAAGGCATAAAATTTAGCACCAAGGAAAGTTATTGCATGTGGATAATTCTCTTCGCACAACGACTATTAGCTCGCCTCTCGCTTTATGACGTCACGCCTTATTCCCGCGCTGACCGGACGACCAGTTATGGCGGCCCGCGCGGTGTGAAAATCCCGACTTTCAAGGTGCATTTTCACGGAAGCGCTCTGGCGAAGAAAACGTGTAAGGGGTTGAAAATTTATGAAAAAATATTGCGGATTTTTAAGGCTGTGAAGCAGATAGCTATCCCTGTTCCTTTAAGACCATGCTAGCTCGGCTCTTTGGTCAGACAAAGAAAAACTAAAAAAAAAAAATAGATATCTACATGTTCACAAAGGGAATACATTTTTAAATGAATTGAACTTGGCATAATAAAGCAGTTCTGACCCTCGAGGCAGTCAGAGACTGGTGGTGGTCTCACAGAAATATCATTAGGGGCCTACGTTATCGTAATATTGTAGCCGTACACGGTCCAAATAATCTGACTGTTGTTTTGTAGTCGATTACTCCCAGTGGATTTCAGAGGAGTTAGAATAATTTTATTATGTTCAAACCGGTGCTGGCTGGTACAAAGCACCATGAAAGTACAGTGCCCTTCCACGACGGAACACTCAACTGTCATTTTTTAAAAAATTATATATGCTATCTTCCTGTTATTTTGGCCTAAAGGTGTATTTTTGTGAGCATTCTGTTAGTTTCATGATCGGATAATCAGATCCAAATCAATCTAATGAACTAACCCACAAGTAACGGAAGTTGTTTCTTCGCTATAGCTCCGCTTCGGTGATTTAGAATAAAACAAATTGTTATACACCAATTTTAATACCGATTCAGCCGAGGGCTCAGAGTCGAAGAGGTTCACTCTGAGCTGGCCCAAACCGCCGCTAGGCCGTTGAGCACCATAACAGATTTCAGCAACCTGGTAGGTATAAAAAATACCTCCGACAGAAGCCAGATATTAGACTTCTAGTCTAGTCTCATTCGTGCACTCACTGCCGCGATGAATAGTTCATTGGTGTTGGTTGGTTATGTTAATATTGGAGAATCGTTCTGACTGTTCTTTGTTTGGGGTATGAAGATGCTAACATCTTTTCCATTGCTGGCTAGACTATATTAATGAAATAAGCCATAAGCATTTAGGAAGGATTTCCTTTTGTGGTAACTGGCGATAAGGGGTTGCGCTCGCTTCGACTGATGCTCCTGTCGCAATATGGGCATTAGTGCTACTGTTAGGGTTAAGGGTAGCGTTAGGGTTAGGGTTGTATTAGTGTGTTATTCGGAATTAAGGTACTGACGTAGTTGTAGGAGTTACCACATATAGAAATCCTTCCAGCTTTTACACCCCACATGGGTCCCATGCCAAAATACTCTCCGGACATAGTCTAGACTAGACCATAGTCTGTTCCTCCTATTCCTAGCCTATTCCTTTTCCTCCAAATTTTGACACTACAAGAAAAATTCCCCCCAAGACCAATTAGATTTTGAGAACTTTGGCAGTGAATCAGGCTACCAAACATTTTAGTAATTCACACAGTAAACAATAAGCCCACCTAGGCCTAGTAACAACCACACTTTTTCTTCTTTAGAGGCAAAATCCTACTTAATCTGAATTAATAAAAGTAAAAGTATACTTTGATTCAGTCAAAGCGGTTGGAAATTCAAATCCAACCACTTTCCCCCCAACCCCACCCTCGGAAGGATTTCCGTATGTGGTAACTCTTACAACTACAGTCAGCACTTAAATTCTGAATAATGTGCTAATACAACCCTAACCCTTACCCTACCTCCTTAACCCTAATCCTACCCCCCTAACCCTAATCCTACCCTTAACCCTAACATTCATGCCCATCGAGACAGGAGCATCAGTCAAAGCGAGGGGAACTTCTTATCGCCAGTTACCACAAATGAAAATTCTCCCCCACCCTCAGTCAGTTTTCCAATTTTATGGAGATTGTTTAAAATTGCACACCATTATGCAATGTATATCTTTCATGAAGATCATGAGATGTCAATGACCATCTTACTCGATAAATAACACAATCATGCTTCTAGACTAGAATACTTCAAGATTGATAGATCAAATCAAATCTAGGTCTAGGAGATCTACCTGAGCAAGAAAACCTGGCGATGTCATTTGGTTATGCCGTTTTGCTGCCTCATTGTGTATAGTGTCGTCTGATCACTTTGAAGATTGTGTGGTCTATTTCACTTCTCGCGGTTCGGCAGTGCCTGACAAGTTAAAACCAACACAGTTGGTTACATAGACAGTAGCTCAAACAACAAGATCTAGCTCTTGTGCCATAAGGGTTAACAGTCTTGCACTGTTTGTTTGGAAGAATCAAAGTTTAAGTTTGACTCTCATATTCATTGATTGATTCTGACAGGCTCATGTGTATGTTATCTAGCACTCATTATTACTGCACATTTTTCACCACATAAGTTGCATAAGTTACATGAGGAAGATGAATACAAAACTGAAACTCAGTGGATGACTGATTGATGCATTTGTCATCTGAACTTTGCTTTTATTCTTTAATAGACACTCAGCAGACAACACAGCTTAGGGCCCTGATAATAAAGATGGGATTTGGGGAGACTTTGCCTAGTGACTCTACAGAACAACAACATTCCCCAGCTGCCCTATGCTTTTTTAGAGATATCTCATTATAATTTCATACGCCATGAAGATCGAAAGTAAAAGTTTGCTTATCCTTTACATGTCAGGAAGTGACATATTCAATGTCAAAATGGCAGTGTAAATGAGCTTATGGTTCAAGTAACTTCTGATCACTAAAATTTCATGCTTTCACTTTCAGCAGATGGAAGAAAACGCAATGACCTGACAAGAAATGGGAACAGCCACCCTACTTAATTGCAAGTCCCCTTAATAGCAACCAGTTCCATGTTCCCGAGGTATTGCAATAAAGTCAACTCAGACTGTTTCAATTGAGCAAGTTAGGTCACTAATTAGTTAGCTGAGATCAAAGTTAATGTAAAACAGAAATGTGAAGCTCTTTTAAATTTATATCGTTTGATTGCTTCACTGTGGATGCCAAAGTTTCATGTTAATGCTCTTTCTTTTTTTCACAGATGAGCTGCTTTCTGCAGTCTGGGCCAAGTGTATTTAAGAGATAGTCAACCCGGACTAAACTGCATGAAAATTATTAACTTGCTTGCTCATCGTTTCCGTCCAGTGAGTATGCAGGATAATTTCATCTTCTTATGTCTCACAGGCCCTGTGTATCCAGGAGCTAAAATTGGTTTCTTTGCATGGTTAAAGCTGTCAACAAATAAACATGACTTTGGTTTCACTCTTTGATGCATTTTGTCCAAATTCATTAGAAGTCACAGACAGTAGGGAAAGTTAATCATTTTACATTCAAGTTAAAGTTGAATTCATCATTTTCAGAGGATTAAAGTTCCCTACTGTTGTAAGAGCATGCTACGACTTCTGGGTACTCACAAGAAACTAGATATCATTTTTTGTAAGAATTAAAATAATGCTTTTGATGTCCACAGCCATGATGATTTGACACAGGCAGAGTACATTGATATCTCTTAGTCTTATGCCGTATTTGTGCTATAGTGTTAGAGGCATTTTTATTGCTAGCCTACAATTCTACATGTTTTGCCTCACATCATCCTTTTGTTAGATGATTTACTTATTCTAGGAAGAAAGATTTTTTGTTCAATCAAGTGGTTTTTGTGCTTAGAATCTCTTAAACAGATGAAATATTCGCGGTAGTGTGAAATTGTTTTCATAGTAAGCATAAGTTGCAATATCCAAGAGAATGATTTAACTGAATTATCACTCTGGAGCTTGCAAACATTTCAGCAGCACTACTGGTGATTGAGTATAAAGTATTTTTGTTTATAATGGTTGTCATGAATATGCTATAGCATGTAGTGTTGCGGAACACTGACACCGGCTTCTCCTTTTAAACTTATCATGACAGTCAGGTGCATTATTGTTCCTGTGGAAAGAGAGAATTTCTAAAAGAGATTTGTATGAAAGGCAGAGTTCGATGTAAATACCTGAAATTTGTTAACTTTTAGGTGATTAGGAAGTTTCTGACAGCCTCTTAAGAAAACTGAATCGAAATCTCTTAGCTTGCAAGTATGTGTGATAATCATTGCAGTAAGGATGGTTAGCTACACCTACAATTTCACAATAGTAAGTGATTTCTGCTGCCCTGTGTGCAACATGCAACCTGGTTTGTGGATGTATATGAGCAGTGACCACAGGAATGAATTCAAATGTAGTTGTTTATTCTGATTTTTTTCACATTCACTTGCAGATCCTGGTAGAAATGGCAACCAAGCATGTGATATTCTCATATGGAACGCTCAAGAATGGGGAACCAAATTTTGAAGTGTTGATGAATCCAGAGACAGGCAATGCGACCTTCTTAGGAGCAGGACAGACTGTCAAAAGATACCCATTAGTGGTGGCATCACAGTATGCAATACCCTTCTTGCTACTGGTTGAGGGGAAAGGAGAGGTTAGTTTTATTTCCATTTCAGCCATTTTTTGTTGTTGTTTTTTTTTTTAATGAGCTTGGTTAAGAGCAATGGAAATCAGTTAAATGGAAATTAGAGGCACCTGACAGATCTCGTTGTATTGATTCTTGTAACCCTAAGCATCCAGCGCAGTTAGAGCACTTGCTGGTGTCAGTGCATTATGTATGTCATGTATTGCTTTGCTAGATTACTTGCTGACTGAGCATTTTGATACCAGGTGATCAAGTCCATCATTCACTTCCATGGGTTGGACAGGGCATGGCTAAGAAGTCAACCTTTGCATAATGTGTAGTTAGTAGTTGGATCGACAAAGACAGACTCCTGCACTAGAAGGGTTAACAGAAGTTTGGTTATGGGGAGTGTACATTACCCTTTTGATTTCATGAAGGGGAAGCAGTAGATAACTTTGAAATGTGTCCAGCGCCTAGAGCTCATTTATGGGGAGTGGGCGCTATATAAATATTCTTTATTATTATTATTATTATTATTATTATTATTATTATTAAATGCACTCTCACTCTCTTCACATCGAATGATATCACCCCACCCACCCATCTATCAAACAAAGAAAACCATTGGCAAACCTTCATTGAGATTAGATGCAAAGCTATGAGCACAAAACTGCATGATAGTTGGTTTCTTTTTTCAGTTGGGTTAATGGGATACTGAATGCAAAATAAGTAGATTCTCTTGAGCTTTATGCATCATAGTAAGATGGCATAACAGAGGTAGAAACCTGAAATTAACTCTGAAAATTAATCTTGAATTTCAGAATGTGGAAGGGGATGTGTATGAAGTGGATGATGCAAAGCTGGCCATGCTTGATGAATTTGAGAGCCATCCCGATTTCTATCGCAGAGAAAAGGTCAACATCGCTATGACTCATGACCACCAACGCAACCCCATAAATCCACCAGAGATCAGAGAATGCTGGGTATATTTTTTACCAAGATACAAGCCTGAGATGATTGACTTGCCATATCTGAAAAAATACACCTCCATTTCCAAAGACCATCCACCTTATGTTGAAAGGTATAAACGAAAGGGCCCTGTGATGGAACTAGTTCTACCTAACTGATGTTAGTTTCATATGAAGAGTTTGCTAAAGATACCTGAATACTAGCCAGATGCATCCCTCCTACCTGTAACCTTTTCATGTATGTAGTTTTAGTTTTGGTCATATGAGTGTGGTATCGAATCAGAGATATATTCTCATTTAAATCAAATATGCAAAATTAAAGATATTTGTCTTATTTTATATAGGTGCAAATCAAAGAATCAAAGACAGTGCTAGCTATGGAAACCAGACACAATCATGGAAATTTGCCATCCTTTGTTATTGGCAATGTTAAAAAGAGTTGCTATAAGACTATGAACATCATTTTCTAGCTTTTTTTTAATTGATCTTTTTTTGTCATTTAGTATAGAACAATTTTTTAGCCTAGACATGGCAGTTTGTAAATGCTGGCATTCTAATATATTTGAATGTGTCACATGTTTTAGGGTTTATTTGCAGTGTGAATTTTTTCCTCCTTAAAAGGTTATTTCAAGTCAATGAGCTGCCTGGTCCAGATCAGACTTAGTCATACATGTGTTCATTTGTATGACTGCAGGAAGGGGTCTTTTCGTCTGAGATTTTGATGATTGAATTTTAATTCATCTTTATGATGGCTAGTTATATGTGAAGACCAGTATTATTTCTCATATGGCTGAACCTCTGCCCTCCAAAGGGAAACAGACGTATCTGCAGTTCTCCTGCATTTTAAGGCTCCTATTTGTTTTGGCCACCTGGACGTATTGTACGTTTTGACAGAGACAGAAATGGGAAACCAACAATCTGACTTTTTGAAAGTAATTAATATCAACATATCCAATATTTCCAAAATGTTTCTATAAAGGCAAAACATTGTAACAGTGATCTACTAAGCGGTCCGCCATAGCAACGCAGTTACGTCGGTTTGCCTTTGGAGGGCAGACCTGTAGTGTGGCAAAAGGGCCTGGCGACATCAGTTCAGTATGCTGTTTTATTGCCTAGTTGGGTTACTTCCTTACTGAACACCTCGTTATTAGGTGGTACCGAAATCTGTCATTCACCTCATACAGTTTGGAGGGTAAAGTGAACCTTCACTTCATGCATAGTTAGAACAACTACATGAGGGTCCTGCCCTACAAGGGTTAATCAGTGTCAGTAAGTAATAGCTTTTGACTCAAAGTAATAGTCTATGTTTATAAAAAGTTTACCACAAAACATGAATGAGAGTGGAGATGGTGCTTTCCTCCTGTTGACTGGGATGCATTTGTATGTTTTGCACAATTTTTTTGTTTGAAAATGTCACATTGAACAAATTGTGTGTACCATCCCCCCATCCACTCACTAACTTTAGCTCAGATCAAGTGAGGTTTTCCATTAATGAGTTTCTTCTTTGAATTTCACAGATATACTACATTTCAGAATGAAATATGGAAAATACATATTTTGGAATTGCTCCTTAGCTTTTACAAATTCATGCAGGTTGAATGTTTATGCCCTCCTGGTATCTGTTGATCTTCTCTGAGCAGCTGCGAGGGATGGCAGAATGCTGAAAATTTTTGGGAAACCAAGAACCAGATGTGAATGAAGAAAGAGATATTTTGTCAAGCATACAAGTGATATGAGTAGGAAACAATGACAAAGCAACTTCAATACTGAACAGACACCTGTATATTGGTCTTGATTTCTGAAAATTTTGCCATTGGCCACTGCCATCTCTGAAATCCACTTCATTTTCCGACTCTTTACTCCAGTGCTTTCTTGCACTGCAGCAATGTTCTAAGATGTGAATAAGGATCCACTGTACCTTTGTCATCCAAAGTAATTTTTCATTTATGCTACTGTGTATGAGACTTTTGAAAGGTGTTAATTATAGATTTTTATCCCTGCAGTCTAATCTGTCAGTGAAGACACTAGTCATCCAGCTTGAAAATGGGCATATATTCCTTTATCTGTTGCAAAATCACCTCGCAAGTGGAATTAGAGTGAGAGTCTAGATGTCAAAATCTTTGATTCATAAGTGACAGTGAATACCATATATGATCTGTTAAAAGCTAAGGAGTATCAAGGCATTCTTTATTTTCTCTGAAATCAGATTGAGTGTGGATCAGAGAAAAGAAAGAAATCCAAAGATATCTTATTTACCTTTTCCTTTTTGAGCTTGACATAAACAGTTTAAACTAACATGGATAATTACCCAAGCAGCTGTCTTCTTAGTTGTGAAAAATTCTGGTAATTCACTATACAGTTGGTATATTAGAGCAAGATGTTTGAAATATTTATTCAGTTTGCCATTGCTTTGTTTGTTTTTTTAAATATAGGTACAGTATAAACTTGTAAGCATGATCTTGCAAATTCCTCTTGAAAGCTTTTTATGTACAGATGAGCATTGCTAAGACAGGGGTATCTTTCTCTGAAGATCTTCTGTTGTCTCACTCTCCAAGTAACAGAATTTCCTATTTTTTTAGGCTTGTTTATTGTATTCTATATTTTTGACGATATTTTGGGGTCTTTCTTGCATCGTTTGTGTCAGTTAATCAGAGAGCTTTGCTATTATTATCAAACTACAAATTGCTATTTCTGATCTCCCTGCTGTTCACTTTATCTCTGTTTAGTGCATCTTTCTAAGCAAGAGTTTCATGGTTAGTTGATAGTGTGATGGCTCATTCACTTTGACTGTTGGGTTTTGTTTGTTTTCTGTCTTTAATTTAATTTTCAGTTCTAAACTTTATTAATATTTTGTTTCATTTATATTTTTCTCTTTCCAGTGAGGAAGTACATTCCTTGGAAGAGGTAGTGTGAATACTTTGTGGTTCCAAGCACCAAGCCATGAAATAAAAGAGTGAATGCACTTGTGAGACTTGTGAATTCTGCCTATTTACACCTTGGGCAGTGTCTTGGCCATGCAGTTTTCTCTAGACTTTGGTTCCACTGGGCAAGGTTATGAGCACGGGCAATAAAGCATTCCCAAATAATTTAAGTGATTATAAAAAGGCCAACATTCCTGCTAGGATCATTTCATCAACAAGCATGGTTGGCTTTATTTCAACAGTTGTTGAGGGACCTGCTGGCTTCAATTTTTCTGCCTCTGTATGCACTGTGGGAAGACACTGCTTTTGTGTTCTCCTTTTGTCATTGTTGACTGTGTGTCTGCACTGGTGTGTGGGAGACCATACCCACTCTTGAGGAACAAACAAATATTTATCATGAATCTGCCCATTAATGGGAATAGACTGTTGGAACCAAATTAGGTCAAATTCACCTTTTGGCACTTTTCTTTGGAGCTTAATGTTCTCTGTCTTTCTGTCTAATGACTTTTGTAGTTTCCATGGTAGCCAACTATATGCACCAACAATTACTTGAAAAGAAGAGAGTGATGCAACAATTATGTGTGTCTTCTGTAGGAATATGATTCTGACCTACAAAGTTTTGCCAGTAAAAGTGCAGAAATGCCATGTGACCTAGATTGTTTTTGTTACCACGTCAACATGTTGAAAGGCTTGTGGGTTATTCTTTCACCTCATGGTCTTGAACTTTTTTTAGCACCCCATACTTGGATTACTTGTTTCTATGAAATAGCACCCATTACTTGTTGCCATTGAAACGTATGTAATGACCAAAGTGCCTTCATGTCAAATCTTGGCATATGAAAACTTTAGTACATAAATATATTTGATGGGAAATGGCTTTTTTATGTTGAACTACGCATTGTATAGCTTTACTAGTGTACACAGATTGGATATTCCAGGTAGCAATGGCACCACTTTACCACCTCTGATAACTAATGGTGAGGGTATTTTTTTTTATTGTTTCAGAGAGATAATACATTTTGATGTACTTGAATAGATCTTATGTTTTTGGCAACCTTAAATCTACTGCCTTAAACCACAAGATCCCTGCAATGTGATCAAATCTGTTCCTTAATTGTGCTTTCTTTATGAGGATTTTTCTTTGTTTGACACTCCTGTTGTTTTTTTTTCCATTGTTAGTGTCACTTTAATTACTGTTGCTCATCAATATTTACTTTGAATACTTAAATACATCAGATATTGCATATTGTTCTTGTATTGAGTGGGTCTTGGCAGCATTGAAACAAGTTGGGGGTTGGGGGAGAGAGGGAACTGTATGGACTAAGAGAGTGGGTTCCTAGTAGTAGTAAAGGTGACAGGAAATGGGATTCTACTGGAACCTGAGGAAATGATTGAGACAGCAGCAATTTGGATCACAAAGAAGTGATTCTAAGTGGATAGAGTTATACATTGGAGCAAACTTTTAAGAAAAACACTCCATAGGAAGTGAGTGCATTTCTGAAACATGTTGCAAGTTTCACAGTGATAGTGGTTTAGATCAATTCTTTGGATGTTATGAAATAGGCTCAGTGCGAAACATTTTACAGCATCTAGTATTGACCAGTATATATTTCAAAAGATTCATTCAAATTTCATGTTCGGGTGTTGGATGCATTTTCATCAGTTAATATGCAGCTTCAGAGATCTCGTTCACATATGCAGCAAACCCAGCCAAGCTTTTGTTTACACTTAGAATCGCACCATAATTATCTAATTTTTAAAAAATTTAGAGCAACACTCTAGTTAACATGTTGCTTACGAATGATTTCATGTCTTACTTCTCATGGTGTGCCATAACAATCACCATGCAGTGTGTGAAACTACCTCAGTTCGTTCCAGAAGTCTTGTCATTCACTTTCTAAAAGCTCTGTGCACATACATCATGTGTCAAGCTAGAGGATATGTTCAGTTTATATAATACCCCCTGGTTATTTTCCTGTAAATTTGTTCATGTATTGTATCTGAAACCATGTTGTTGTAAAATAAAAATTTGATCAGAAAATGTTCTTTAATCTTTTTGCCAATGAAATTCTCTTTAAATTTAAGCCATGTCTGTCCAAGTCTCTATACCATTACTCTGCAAAATTGCAGAAGATATTTTTTTTAAATGGGAGATGTCCCTGAACACTATATTATGGTATGATTAAATATCGCTAAGATCCAAGATGCCCATGCTAGTATTTTCTCAACCTAGGAGATGACAAAATTATGTACACATTTCAAAGCCTGTATCGATTCACTGTTGCTATGTTTCAGAGAGTTATGCTGTTCTATGGTTCCAGGATATTGGTTCTTTATATAGCTGTGAGTGTATCAGGCAATTTATGGTTCAGGTCTTAACCAAAGCTGCATCAATCAAATGCACAGAAGTTAAAGTGTCTACATTTTTCACCCACCTAAGCACCAAGTCTCTACCAGATGTGCTCCACAAGCCGTTTTTTAAGTTCCAGTTATTTTATCAAACCTACTTGGTCAGTATTAAGAACTATATTTTATTCACATACTATGATAAAGCTTTCATCTTTATTACCTGGTACAGGAAATATAAAAATTTTCGTTATTAGTGGCGTACCACTCTTCAGAAAACTCTCTGAAATCAGGGAATATTGTCTTGGAGTCAGAGAAAGCGATGTTACATCAGTCTAAGCCTCTGCTTGGAAATATATTTTCCAATAACTGTGCCACTTGTCTTAGACCATCCTTTCCATAGTAACTCTGAAGATAGCAATTTTTGCATGATATAAATTGGTACTAGAATGGGTGTTTTCAGCGAAATTGTGTTATCTATTTGAAAGATAAGGAAAATCAGAGAATTTTGTCAAATAGGAGTAGCATCTCTATGTTAGTTTCCTTTTTTTCATTGGCTTGAAATTTATACTTAACCAGTCAGTGGGAGCCCACAATATAGGGCCTACTGTATGTGAGGAAATCAAAATAATTACAATAGAAATTATTATAATTTCCATGATTACAAATTCTGTCAAATGTTTAACCCTAGTAGTGACAGGAGTTTTTTCCTAAGTGGCAGTGTATATTTTGCTCAGTGATGGGTGGTAGTAAAAAATTCATTAAAAATTCAATTTTAGTTATAAAGGTACAAAACTATATATCATTGGAAAGGTAATTGGATAGACTACTTGAAAAAACAATTTATGAAAGCATAGGTTATATTTTTTTGGGTCACATCTTTGACGCTGGTGACGCAAAAAATTATTTTCTGGAGGTGCACAGAAATCCAAGTATTTTTAGAATATTTGCAGTTTGAACACAACTATCTTGTGCACAAATCTATTATCTTTCCAAAAATGTATAGTTTTGCTCATATATTTTGACGTATATTTTTTTCTGTGGTCATTTCTTTGACCAACAGTATGGTTTATGATGTAACCAAAAAAAATACGAAATCAACTGAAATGTCACAAAAATCTTGCTCCAGCGAAGAAAACAAGCTTAGACGAGCTCTCCAATGTAAGAACATCACATCTAGTTCAAATAAAGGTCAAGGGACTCGGGGAAATAACTCAAGAAATGGGACGGCGATATAGCCGATCTAATCGGTGTTGCCACTTGCTCACATGGTTTATCACCGATTTAATCGACGATTGCCACTATTAGGGTTAAGAATTTACAACATTGTGAATGATCAGTTTCACTCATCAAACTCATGCCTTATTTATGGTTAAGAACAGCTAACAAATGTACCCTTTAAATCCAGTTGTTAACATTCTGTGTTCCACCTTCTTGTCAAGTTAGTAACTCTTCCTCCTAAAGCATCTTTCATAATATAAATTCATAGCAGAATATCTTAGCTGCATTTTTGTTACAAACTATAATAAAGTGTAATAGATGTGGATGCAATATTGCAATCATGATTTACAAAGTGTTAAGAGTATGTTGCCAGAAGGGTGTGATATCCAGAATGTTTCACATACGGGACAGAACAGTTAGGGACTGTGTGCAGAAGGAGCTAGTGCCCTGGTGGCAACTTATATTTTACGTCAGAAGTAAAGCAACTGATTTACTTCCAGGTTACTTCACACCTAAGATGTTAGTCACAGCAAACACTAATCACTTGTGCATACAGCCCCAAGATTTTTTAATAGGGGATTTTGCTAAGAATGGATTGTGTTATGCCATGGTTGTGTTAACAGTGTTTTATTACTACAGTGTATGTTGATGTAGGAATCTTTTTCTTATATATATTATGTCAGTGGACCACTGCAATGAAATAAGTTCAGGGAAACAGTGTTAACAGGTATTTATTTACTTATTGATTTAATAAAGCTAATTTCATGACTGAAAGTCACATGGTTGTACGAGTAGTAGTGGTGATGGTTGTGTGTTTTGTTTTTGTTGTTGTTGGGGAGTGAAGCAGGAAGGAAATAATATTCTAAGAAAATGTTTTTTAAAGATATGGCCTTTAATTTGAAGGGTTGGATTCTTGATTCAGCAACTTATGGAATGAATTTTGACAGGGTCAAGTGCATTTACCTCCAGCTTAAAAAAAATGTTTTCATATCGGTATAACATGGCAGTGATTTGGGATAGGAAGTTTTCTTTATTTACCTGGTTAAAGTACATCTCCTATAAGTACTGTTGTTACTCGTCTATTACTGTGTATACTGCAACCAAACCAATGTTCCATGTTATAGATAATAAAATTATTCTTGTCTTTTATCTTATCTCTTATGTGTGCTTTGCAAGTTGCTTATCTTTTGATGATGTTATAGATACACATCTCAGCTGGTCTGTGGCTGTGATGATGTTCTCCAAAGTATATGCGGACATTAAATTTAAAGCTACACCTGCAAGACACATTAATACAACCCTCGTTACAGCATATACCGGATCCCATTTTTCAACATTCTGAGTTGTGCCAAGACTGGCTTTGTTCCCTTGTGGAAGGTGCAATACATGAAGAATTACGAAAAAGTAAGCCTTCCAAGGGATGCAACGACAGCGAAAGAGTGATTCTCTCGGTATTTCATCAGTTTTCTCCCATGAAAGCTACTGCGCCCATGCCATGGGGGCACATGGACATGGATCACTTTCTTCATTTCTTTCAGGAGCTGAGCGTTTCGGTTTCCCAAACTCATTTGAACTGTTGCCTAGCACTTGAAAAAATATCAAGATATAACAGTTAAATTTTGAACCGCACTCATTCCAATAATATGGGCCCACAAACAGCCACACAAAAAAAACAAAAAAACTACCCCTAATGTCCTTTATCCTGGGAAATTACTTTTAGGTTATTTTGAAGCTCCAAGTAGGGTAACCACTCTAGGGGACTGTAAATTAGTAAATGTCTCTAAAGCAACCAACCAGCCAATTTCAAAACAGGAGAGATGAGATGAAAGTAGAGGTCCCACAGCATGGCCGTAACTAGGTCTCCCCTCCCCCACAAACAAACATCCCTTGGCGGCCTCAACTTCTTTCTCTTCGTTCCTCTTCTTTCTTGTTTCTTTATCTTGTATTTTTTCCCTCTATCATTTCTTTGGGACCTCACCCGCTCTCACCCCCCCCTTGCATTATGGGAGCTGCGGGAATGCTCGTTCCTGCGCAGCCCCCCACCCTCCCTCTAGGAGATGGTTTTACTGGGGGTCGGCGGACAAGACAGTAACGCCCCTAATTGTTGACGACAATTTATTTCAATAACGTAGAAACTGATTGAGTGATAATAATCATTTTGTGATTATTGATAATCATTAATGATTGTAATCACTAATGAGTTTGATTTGGATATGGCTGTTCTACAAGAGTTTGAAAAAACATGCGTTTTGCTTTCGCACTTTGTCTCAGGAAGGGCCGGTGCATAACCATCTCGAAGCTGTTTGTAAACAAAAGTGCATAAAGGGGTCGGACCTATATTCCCACAGCCTGTGTCTCTGAAATATATAAGGGCAAGTTTTATCGTTATGCATGATACTGAACAATATAATTATAAGACATTATGAACACTACAATCTACAGGTAGGGACTTCTTGGTCTTTTTTTCACACCCGGGTCATGTTTTGGCCTATGTACCATCAAACTGAGCACTCCTGTGGCCGTATGCATAATCCTAGCGTTAGGCTAGTTAACGCACTGCGGTAACCACGGGAAACTCCCAAAACTTTAATAGTGTTTACTGTAGTTAACACAATACGTTAATTAACGTATGGATTATGCATACGGCCATTGGTCTAAATCGTATCACTTTTTTTTATAGAGAGCGCTTCTTCCTCCCTTTCTCTCTCTCTCTCTCTCTCTCTCTCTCACACACACACACACACACACGCACTCTCTCTCTCTCTCACACACACACACACACACACACACACACACACACACACACACATACACACACACAAACACACACACTAACACTAATGCGTAGCATCAAGTATCATAAAAATATCTTATGGTAAATTTACATTGAGATCTGCACGATTAGAAGTCCAGACAGTCAAGCTGATATCACACTGTACAGAGAAAGCGCTTCTTCTCCTTTAGTAGAGATAGAAATAGCCTGCGCATCTCTTTCTCTATTCAGCTATGAAATGATTATTGACTTGCAGAGGACATGAATTCTGGGCAGGTCTATGCGATAGCTCACAGAATGAAAGCCAGCAACACTCTTTCCGAGGGGGTAAAATGTAAAACCGAGAAAACAGAATAAGGACCCAGGGCATCTGTCCCCACAGATGAAAGGGCTTTGAGTCTGTGGTAGAAAGCATCCCGCTTTACCGTCTGAATCATCAACAGACGGGTCGTTAGCAATGCACGCCCTTTCCCTGTAGGAGCCGAGAATCGTTTAATTCTGGCCCTCGCGTTATCCTCGATTTCCAATCAAGTAGAGAGTGAATTCCTCTCTTTTGCTGGCTGCCAATCTAATCTGAAGGCGTTCCTGTCTTCACTGGTGACGGGCAAGATTGTTTATAGGTATCGATACTTTCGATTTTCAACATTTTCGATGTCGGTGTCAAAACTCTAGCTCCGTAACTTCGATAGCATTTCGATTTAATTCCGAAAAAAAAATGTAAAATCGGAGCGTATTCATTATTTTGATGAAGCGCCACTTCTGGATCGAAGACAACACATTATGCACACAACACGTAGGAACGGTATACAAGATTAGTGTGATAAAACCTTTCAAGCAATCGTAAACTTTCCCTCTTGCATGCTGTGCCTCATCAAAAAGCCAGAATGGTATTACAGTAAGCCTCCTAAAACAGCCACCGCTCAGCCCTTCACTGTATCAAAAGTCCAAGGTAATATCGAACCCCTTCTGATGCTCATTATACTATAATCAGACTTTTGTATCAAACTACAGGCATCCCAACGATCAAGGTATATCATGAAAATCAACATCAGGGACTACTTCTGGAATGTCCGTTCACAACATCAATTTCATTAAATCTGCGACATGGAAATCAAAGAAATATGATCTTACTTCTTAGATGTGATGACGTTCTGCTCTTGTGAGGGCTTTGGGTGTGCCTTAGTACAGTATCAAAAACATTTTTATCAGTTGCAATTCTCATGACACCAAAGGGTTTACGGAACTGGAAATAAGTTCAGTACTTCACACACTCTTCGAATTGTTCTGCAACAAGGGTTATAACTAGGTCGTCCGATATCCTTCCTGCAAAATAACTGATTTGGAGATTCATCCTCTTGTCTCTTCTTCTTCTTCTTTTTCTTCTTCTTCTTTTTCATCTTACTCCACCTCTCCCCCCTCCCCTAATTCCACGGGGGATGCCAGTTACAGCCCTGATTCCAACAGACATGTTATCAGCTATGAGGAAATCAATATGAACTCAAGAAAATAATCAAGAAGCTTTTTTTTTTTTTAATTTTAGAATTTCAGGGAATCATAATGTTATTAAAAATGTGAAATGATTCTCAAGCCTACCTTGTATTATCAGAATCGACACTTTCGATAACCAGAATATAAAAACTGAGTATGGCGATACCAGAATATTCGGGTATCAACGGCCCACCAACCTTCTCGCGGGCCCCAAACTAGCGCGACACAGAGAGAGCTATTGCGGCGAGAACGATGTCAGGAGCTTTTCACTAATCAGAAAATGGGGAGTTGACAAACTGAGGTCATTAGTGAGGTTTGTTTTTCTTCTTTCTTTGCCAGAGAGCAGTTTCCAGCAGATTTTAGAATTCGTTCCCCCGCCGGCCATTTTTGACCAAGTAGACTAGATTTACGTCTTCCGTATCAAACATTTTGTCGTTCGTCAGAAGCTTTTCATGCATAGTTAGCTTAAGTTACATGTCCTTGATTGCACAACAGATGCCACACGTTTTCCTTTGCAGTCCTAGCTAACGTTTTTCTTGTGTGTGTCCCTGTGTATCGTGTATTATACTTCTCTTCCAAATTTCGCTTCTAGCGTTTATTCAATAAAGCATCTTCATTCCTTGGATAGTGTGCTCACTACACTGTTTGTCGGTCGGTTGGAATACACGTACAAGATTCTAACCACTAAGAATTAATTATTTTACTTTCATATCGGCCTCTTCGGCGTGATGAAACTCATGATCATTCAGTGACTGTTGTTCAAATAATTCGGCATTCTCTTATCTCTTTCAAAAGAGGAGAAACTTCCGACCTGGACTTTGAAATTTTTGATAAAATGTTCTAAATTTTTGGACTTCAGCAGTTCCTCTTCAGAGAACAGAATACTATTGAAGAATGAACACAAAATGATAACTTCTGCCAACACGCATCACGGACTTAAAAATGTGGAGAAGAGACCAAATACAAACAAAGCATTATCTTATCTTAATAATATTCTCAGAAAGCGAAATTTGCAATTACGCGGAGTCAACAGCGATTTATTCATATAATTATAGCCTTTAAAATAGCCAAACTTTTGTGTGTGGCTTAGCGTCATGAATACTGCTGGGATGAAATATGTCGTGTCTTTATTTTATTCTGAACACGTTCTTTTTTATTGGTTTCAAAAATCAAAATGGACCTCAATATCTTTTTAAAAAACATTTTATACCGCAAACGCCCATGTATTTGTGCCATTTTTCATTTCGTGCGACCTCGTAGGTGGCAAGTGAAAGGTTAGGCGAACCTGTGTTCATTGGTTGACAAAAATGGATGTGGAATTCCCTTCCCGCATAGTATGTGCAAATTATGCAACGGTCATTTTCCCTCCGAGCAAAATTTGCACCATCTTTATTTTGTGATTTTCTTTTTCAATAGAACGATAGACTAGACTATACAAGTTAATCCCACCGATCCCACAATGCATTTTTTTTCTGCTCTGAATTCGTAAAATATACGGAATATTAATAAACGAAACTGCAATCCCCCCCCCCCCCCCCCCCCNCACCTCCCCCAACCTATCCCCTGGGCTTCCTCGTGGAAATCAATGCACAATTAAATTAGCCAGCAATTTGTCCTTGATCTGTCTTCATCGTTTTCCTGGAAAAGTGGTGCCGCCATCAGATTCTAATTAGCCTGACAGTGAAACCAGTGATCGGCTGTCCCAGAACCCGCCAAAGGGATGCTCTCTACAAAAATCAAAATTGGTGAGAACTGGCGACGTAGCGGGTATGGAAACAGATGTAAATACAAGACACTAATATTTCATTCTTTTTAAGGTTTGTTTGTATGGAGCGAAATGTACTTATACAGTGGTGATGGGGGATGTTCAGTGAGTTGAAAGATTCTCATTATATTTGCAGTGTCATCGTTTGGTGACCTGCGATCCTGAGATAATGTTCAAATTGTACCCAAATATACAGAGATATCAATACTGTATTTTCCTTTAATGAAAATACATTTTTTAAAATAAGCTCTCACCCTCAGTGGCGTATGAAGGGTAAAAGATCTGTCAAAAGTGTAACATTTAAATAACATTTACACACATGCATATACACAAAATGATATATACTGTGTCCATTACTTTGTAAACAAGGTGTGTAAGACTAGTTTAACAGAAACATTTAATCTAATGTCATTTTGAGATCAAAAAAAAAAAACAAAAACAGAAATTGTTGAAAACCTTGCCATCGTAAGAGCAAACAAACAAACAAGAATCGCTTTCGCATACCTCGTCTTTTTCAAATTAGATGCACTGATGATTTCAATATCACCTTGAAAAGAAAACTGTGCGGAAAAAAACTGTCGCAAAGACACAGTCTCCTAAAAGCTTAGAACATAATACAGCATTTGAATTAATCTTGCAACTCACTAACCTGCCACATATTGCACACGCGGTGAAATTGTTCAGCATGTAAGGCGTTTAGTGAGTCTCAGATTTCTAAATTCTAGTGTGCTCAAATTCGTCACTTCGTTGGAACTAGATCAACAAAGGCGGGAGCCGTTCAGATTAAGAAAAACATGTCTAGCCAATAAAGTGAGGGCAGCCCGGATATTGGCCAATGAGTGCTCCTCTTGCAAGGATGTCAGATTTCAGTGTCAAGTTCACTCCTTGGCTAAATTAGGGAAACACATCTTTGAGTGTCAGCGGAAATCATTGACTTGCAAATTTCCTACCAATTAAGGACGACAGTAATCTTGACCAGATCGTTGACTGACCACGTGTTTATTTTAATGCTTATACTGATATAGCACACGCTGCTTAATCATAGTCCCTTTAATTGTTGTACTTTGCCCTTAAACGCAGCATTTCCAGAAAAAAAAATTAAAACTAATGACTAATTATGAGAAACTGTGCCACTAATAGTGCCACATAATCACCCCCCCCCACACACACACACACACACACACACACACACACACACACACACACCTTTCCCTCAGTTTTGGGGCAACATCATCCATGTTTCAATAGCAAAAATGGATGATGATGTGAAAAGGAAAGGAAAATAATGGTCTCTACTTAATGCAAGTGTGTTCCTCTATCTATCTATTTACCTATACTGATGATAATAATAATGATGATAATAATAATAATAATGCAGTGTATAAGTCGCGTATCCAGGCTATTACCCGCTCACGCGACCTGATCATTCTAGAACTTGCTCAATCCCAGAGGAACATACAGTGTCACTACCATTTTACAGGCGCTTATCATTAGCATTCTAACAATATCTTCCACTGCCTATAATCAGGTATCCATTTTACAGAAGAGCGGACTGAGGAAAACGTGAATAAAATGCTTTCTCAAGGCATTTACACCATTATCTATCTATCTATGTATCTATGTATCTATGTATCTATCTATCTATCTATCTATCTATCTATCTATCTATCTATCTATCTATCTATCTATCTATCTATCTATCTATCTATCTATCTATCTGTCTGTCTGTCTGTCTGTCTATCTGTCTGTCTGTCACACATACATACACACGTACATACATACATACACACACACACAAACACACACACGCCCACAAACCATCCTACACACACGCACACACGCGCACACACACACACACACACACACACACACACACACACACACACACACACACATATGCACGATCGTACCACCCATCCACTTCTCAGGCCTACCGAGCGGTACCTTCGTAACTACCACTTTGTTGGAAGTTGCAAGAGATGTTGAACAAAAGTGTCCCCATCCTGGCTTTCCATAATCACAAAATCAAACATGAAAACGAGGCAAGCAGGGGCCATAACGAGACCACGTGACCCCGCCCCCTTCACGGGACAATCCTGTGGACCAGCCACGGGTCACGTGCTTGCGTGATCTACCCGACCAACCAGGGTCTTCCTCTCTGAGCTCCAGAGTTTTGGGAAACGCAAGCCAAAGTCAACAAAATCTCATCAGCTCTTGATCTTGGTCATTAGAGGCGATTGACTCGGGAAAGTGAGAAGGTTGAAGTGATGCCACTCTAAATGTTTCACACCGAAACCACTAGAAAAGTGAAGAGAAAGCCACATAGCCTGTTGCCATACTCCATACATATTGAAAGGCATCTGGGGTGGTGCCAAGGACGATCTATTGAATATTATTATGTTTATAACGGCACCTGACTAAGTAGTATGATCATGTGGCCTAATCCAAACTAGTGGCTAAGTGATGTAAATCAAAGCCTTGTCGCTTTGGACGACAACTCTTTGATCCTTTATATGTGACTCAAAGTGTCATCCTGCGGTGGCCTGCGTGTACACACACACACACACACACACACACACACACACACATACATACATACATACACTCGCACACAATATCATAATAAGGATGATGACCTAGATGACATGGCACAATAAGAGAAGGAGAATTTCTGAAAGTCCGTGATGATCGGATCGTCTTTGCAACAAGAGCTGGGCTGTGGGCGTCACAAGAAGGGATTCTCTCTGAAGACTCCTCCAAGACAACTGATCCAGTTGGTCGACGGCAAGAGAGGCGAAAGAGGGCTGGGAAGTGATTCTTGCACTAAAGGGTAAAATGAGCAAAATCCATTACATACATGACCAGAGGCAAGAGAAGCTTCTTCTGTCGTTTTGGGGATGAATTATAGGGAAGGATACCATCCACACTGAAACTAGATGTAGGTCTCTGCACCCTTTGCACCGCCAGCTATAGCTCCTTGCGGCTGAAACTAGATCCAGTTGTTTCAATTGTTTTGCCCCTATCCGTGTCTACCCTGGCTTTTCAGGTGTGGGAAGGAATGGAAGTAGGTCACCATGACAAAGTCAAATCTACTTAATCGAAATCTGTTTTACTGAAACACTTCGAGATAACAGAATACTGTATTTTTCATATCATTGTCGCTAGATAACTGAAATTTCTCTTTAGGCAACAGTTTTCATGCTCTCAAGAACTGCGATTGAGTGGAGTCAACACTAAACACACGTGACTTAGCCTTTAATGTGAAACCTTGGACACGCCCGAAACACTTACATACATTTAGCAGTTTTTGATGCGTTTGAATCGTGGAATAAAATTGTTGTCGGGCTTGTAAATGGAAATAACTTTAAAACAAAAAAAAAGGGCAGCCGACACCCTTTATACCCCATTTGTTTTCTTGGAACTTCTGCTTGATCGCAACATATCCCAGATGAAAGCATTCAATGTTATAAATTTGTAATAGCAATCACTGGATACTAGCTTCTTCTCCTTCTCCTTCTCCTTCTCCTTCTCCTTCTCCTTCTTCTTCTTTTTCTTCTTCTTCTTCTTCTTCTTCTTCTTCTTCTTCTTCTTCTTCTTCTTCTCCTACTCCTCCTCCTCCTTCTCCTCTTTTCTTTTTCTTTTCTTCCTCATTTTCTAATTAAACCAAATATGGTACGATTTATTAATATGTTTCAAACAGACGAGCCCAAGCAGACACGGAAATTAGCTATACTCTGCTTCAATATTTTAAAAAGCTACAAAATTGGCATGTAAAAACTGTGCATCTCCTGGCAAATTATCAGTTTTGGCAGATAGGTACAAAGGTATGAGTATTTCTTTTTTAATTTGCTTTGTTTTTGTGGTTGTTGTTTTTTATTTCTTCCTTTTCATACTTTCTGAACTGTTGATATATATTGTAAAGTGATTGGCTTCGGCCTAAATAAACTTGAACTTGAAAAAAAAAGAAACTTGTTTTTCTTCTTTCTTCTTTTCCTTCTGTTTCTTCTTCAGCAATCCCAAGACATTATCAGACTGTTATATTGATGCTGGCCATATCAAGAAACTAACTGTTCTTCGCAAATCAGACGCCAAGTGGCGCCAAGCGCCATAGCCTGACGCCAAAGGTGGTCTCTTTTTAATGGGCGGCTCTCTTTTCTGCAATTCTCCAATGTTCATATACATAACCCTTGAGTCACTTTGCGCATAACATAAACCGCGGTGAACATTACTTATATTTTTGAGGATTGAGCGTGGTTATCGCAATACATATTATGGTCGCAGGTGTGGGCATTTCAGCGATTATGTGTGGCAAGAGGTCCGTTCCCCTCCACACTCACAGAGGATTTTCAGATTTGCTACTGAAGATATTGACATTTTCTTAGACAGCATACCGAATTCGGACCCTAATAACATTTCTTTGTGCATCTGTATATAAAGACAATGGCATGCGGCAATTCCTTTTAATTCCAGGTTTGCCCATGCTTCCAAGGAGTTACGATAACGGGAAACCGAGGAAAGAGAGTGATAAGAAAAGAACAGGAGTAATTTGGCTGGACAACAGACCACCCCATTCGAGAGTATTTTGACTGGACATCAGTCTACCCCCATTAGAGAGTATTTGGCTGGACAACAGACCACCCTATTCGAAAGTATTTTGACTGGACATCAGACTATCCCTATTAGAGAGCTGGACATCAGACTACCCCCCATTAGAGAGTATTTTGGCTGCACAACAGACCACCCCATTAGAGAGTATTTTGGCTGGACAACAGACCACCCCATTGGGGAGTATTTTGACTGGATAACAGACCACCCCATTAGAGAGTATTTTGGCTGGACAACAGACCATCCCATTGGAGAGTATTTTGACTGGATAACAGACCACCCCATTAGAGAGTATTTTGGCTGGACAACAGACCACTCCATTGGAGAGTATTTTGGCTGGGCAGCAAGACGGCAAGAGTTGGGTATGTGACAAAGCCCACTTTCTCACCCATTAAAAGAGTAGATTAGAGACTGGTTCATGTGAAGGTTGAGCATTTCTCCAGCTTCTGAGTTAGCATGATAATCTACTGAACTAGGGAGCAGGTTGACGATATGAGTAAATTCTGGTACATAAACTCAGGATGAAAAACTCGACAGTAGGATAAGAGAGAAACCTGTAAAACACGTTTCGGTTACAAGTACAACGCTGTATTATGTATTCTGCCCAGCCAGCACACTTATTCCGTGTATGGTCTATATCTGTTCGGTTCAAGCGAGGGCACCAAAGGGGTCCTTTTATTCTGTGGGCGGGACTAAAGCTACTGAGTGCGGAGGAGCTAGGCAATAATGCGCTGACATGCGAATGGTGTTTGCTATACATTTGCCTCATTCGTTAGCATAACTAAATCACCTTTGATTCTTGCCACGTCTTCCTCCGACACAAGTCCGTTTTCAAAAATTTCATAAACAAATTTGAACCGTAGAAGATGCTTAGCTCCAGTTTCGGTGTGCGCAAAAGATTCCATTAACTCTAAAAGGTGCGCACACTTTCCCGCGGCGACTAACGCGCAGCAACCAAAAAACGCACCCACGCTGTATAGTGTGAAGACGCCTTCAAAGCAATTGATCACGTCATCCCTATGCCCCCGTGACTGCGAGCACGGCGCCAGTATTACGGTCGTCTCCATTACAAAGATTCACACCGTGTGAAATCAGACCCTCGAAAAGGCAAAGTTTCAAAACGGGACAGTAATCGTTTTGTGGTAGACTGGCGGTTCGGTGTTTACACTAAACACACAGATCTTTGTAGGATCCTGTCGCCTCCAATTAAAGGGTGTGTGGTTGGGATCTTTTAACTAATGTCCCCACTGATTGAAGTGATGGTTGATGGAGCATAGCGTGTTGGTGGTAGCACCAGTCGTAGGCCAAGACCTCACCCCGGCTGGTCCATTGATAGGCGTTGTATTACGTCATGTAAAGTAGTTTTTTTTTTTTGGTTCCATCAATCCTTCTGCTATTTTGCCTACTATCAGTGGAACATCCATGCAGAATTTGTCAACTTCTCCTCTTCCCTCCCGCTGGATTAGTCTGTCTATTGATGTTACATCTTGAAAGATGCGCCGTCCGTTTTTCTTCTGACCTACCTGCCTGCCCGTCTGCCTGTTGGTCGGTCCGTCCGACTTATGTTCATCTGTTTATCCGTCAGTCCATCCAGCCGTCAGTCTCTCTGTCCTTCCGTCCAAAATCTCACGCCTTGTGATGTGCTTTCCTCTCCATCCTTCGTTGTTTCTCATTCTGGATTTATGAATCTTCAAACCTGTCTTTACTCGCGATTGGCAGACTATGAGTTTATGCAGGCCCTAAGGACTGAAAGAGAAAATATGGGGATGTTGTGGCAATCAGAACAAAACTCTGGGATCTTCCTTCTAAAATTCTGCACTTTTATGGAACGTATACATGTAGATAGACTTCATGACCAAATATGTGGATAGACCGTTGAAAAGCAAAGTTCCAAGACATTAGGAACGATAAGAATGTTGTTTTCTTTCTATCAGTCACCTTTTCGGTCTTTCCGCTCTTCCAGTTTCTTCGACTTCACTTGTTTTCCCCCCAACTGCCCTACACCACAGAGCTGATCCAGCTCAATCAATCATTATTAAAAGGCGCTGTCTTGCTCTTCACGTCTCTTCTAAACCAATACGGCCATCTCTGGCATCTGGGAGACAGCTTCGGCTTCCTCCCCATTCTACATTGTCTGCACTTCGACATCTGACCATCCCTCCCCCCACCCCTCTTCCACCCCCAGCAACATCCACACTCATCTCATTAGTGACCTTCTCATTTCTCTTACACCCTCGCGAAGATGTTCAAGTGACAACGTTATAATGAAGAGCATTACTGAAATTGGGTAACACATCGTCGGTACGCTCCGCAACGCCAGACTAGCGCATCTAAAACTTATGCTTGGGAGTTTTCAGTCATTTGAGGAAAATTTAAATGTTATGGCTGTTTTACGAAGGGCTTGGCAGAGGAGCATTACGTCATAAAAACATTTCCATTCATGTCTGACTGTTAATGAACCATTACATTGATGTAAATGGGTGTGACTACATTCAAATACTCAAAATCTGTTCCTGTGCACAGCGAGTTTTAACGAAGATATAGCAGAGCCGGTATGAAGCTGAAAACTTCGTGTGACGCTGTAACATGTATTTCTGTCCTCATGAAGTATATATCAGGCACTTGATGGCAAATGACGCAGCCATTCGGTGAAACTGCAACCAGATGTGAATGACGATGTAGTTCCATTTACGAGGAACATCCATAACATAAAGTGAAAAATCCTCTCTGTGGTAGCAGTGCAGAGCTCTTGGTGTCCACATCCTAGGACACTATAATTCCCCTGGTCTGTGTTCCTCTCTCTATTTTCATTTCAACAAAAGCTGGCACCGTGAGGTGTTGACGGACTTGTCAGTCAAATCAACGAACCATCGCCGCTTCCGGTGTCTCAGCCAATGGCATCGCGAGGATTGGTCCCCCGTACAAAATGGCCACCCCCATATCGTTTACGGCCGCCTGCTGGGGTAGGATATGAGATGAGAAGATCAATTGAAGGGCTAGGAACTCCTCTCAGTTTAACAGCAGACGACAACAACATCAACAAAGGCTCCACGGCCACATCTATCGCAGTTGTTAGCCTTTCTTCCGTGTGATTAGCTATTACAAAAAAATAATTACGTTGACGGAAATTTAATTTGGTTACCTCAGTCGCAGGCTAAAGCATCTTGATTTCTAATGGAGATAAAATAAATAATGTTGTCAAGGAAATTTATTACTAAGTTTTACACATCACAGATCAAGTATAAATATGCAGTAAAGCCAGACTGTTGAAAGTGTCTCCAACTGCTGTTATCAAAGTTAATGCAGTTAAGTTGTGTCACAGCCGGTAAGTAAAAACATTCATTCATTCATTCATTCATTCATTCATTCATTCATTCATTCATTCATTCATTCTGCCAGCTGGGTGCACAGAGTGACTTTTTGAAGAAAAATATGAAGGTGCCAGCAATTGCGAGTATTTTATGTTTCCCTTTAATTTGCTAGTACTGGGGAAGATCCAACCTAAAAAAGAAGAAGCCCCCAAAATGTCATGAGCTATGAGGGTATTAATGGGAAAAAAAATCCAACACAAACTCAGCCGACAGTGAATTGGACCTGCAGTTAGTGTCAGAGATAAATTATTGTTTTGAAATTAAAAAAAAAAAAGTTTTGATTTGTCTAGTTTTGAAATGTTTACATAGTCTAGTCTGCGTAGAAAAATTCCACACTTTAAATTTTTGAGGTCTTGAATATGTTGATTAATCGAATTAATTATCAGTGCCAGTTTACCATTTACCAGTTCCTCCGTATGTAATGTATACTAAGATTTTTATCTGTCTATATAGTCCTCTAGCTCTGTTTCATATAATGTTTGGCCATAATTAATTTAGCTCATTTATTGCTGATCAATATGTCAGATCATTTATTTATCTGTTCATACATTCCTCTAGCTACTCGTTTCTCTATTTCATTTATTGTTTTAACATTTGTTTATTTATTAAGTTAGTTTATTATTAATGTATATCAAATTAGTAATTTATTTTTTTTATTTAGACAGTCTTCAAACTATTTTATTGTCATTTCTTTTAGTGTTTATCTACACATTTAGCTAGTTCATTTTTACTCTACAACAAATTGTATCTTCTAACTTCTTTACTACTTCTAACAACTTTATTTTCTATTTCGTTTAATCTATAAACATTCATTTCATTCATTATAAATAATTATTTATTTACTTATCTGTTTCTTCTAGCTACTTTATTCTTTATTACCGATGTTGTTTATTCCATAACTTAGCTAGTTCCTATTCAGTTTGTCTCTAAATCGAATTATTAATTTATTTCTCTGCTTATGCATTCTTCAGATACCTTTTCTCCATTTCTTTTATTATTTATCTCTCATTTAGCTAGTTCATTATTAATCTATAGGTTAATCTATTTATCGAGATACTAATTTAGTTAGCTGTTCATGCATTCTTCTATCTATGTCTTTCTCTGTTTCCTTTATTAATTATCTACCAATTTTTGGTTCATTATTAATCTAAAATCCAGATTATTTATTTATTTATTTATTTATTTATTTATTTATTTATTTATTTATTTATTTATTGTTGTATGTATTTACTTATTTATTTATTTACATACTTGCTTATATTTTTCGTACAAAATGTCATGTTAGCCCTACTTCACTGCTCTTTGTTTTTTCTGCTTTCAGAAAACTACATTGAGGGCCACATTTTAGAAGCGAAACATGAACAGGGCAGAGGCAACGAAGGACACGTGTTCTTCCCACTGATTATGTAATGAGGGTTATTGTCGCATCGTGGCGTTAATATTGGTGCACTTCATGCTCTAATCTGTGTGATAAGGTGCTTAGTGAAGAACTTTGTCTGTTAGGAACTCGACTTGGAATTCCTGGAATCCTGTGTGCAAGTCCAGTAAGAAAAGAAACCGAAAATAGGATGACTTGGAAAACACAGTATACACATTTCCCACTGAAAACGATAAGTTCGCCAACAGTTCCGTGACTTTTATCAAGCTAGGGATAGCATGATCGAGCCGGCTAAGAAGAGAAAGCCTGGCCGTTGACAAGGCATAATGTATTCAAGTCATCAGGCATATCAGCCACCAGCTCCATATTCTATAGAAGCCCTGATGGCTCCAAGAGCAGTTCACCCATCAGCTAGAAATCCTTTCACTTCTGATGACAGGGAAGTGACGACTTTGAACCCTCAACTGGATGAGTCAAGAGGGTCGGACCTTAAAGGTTATGGTTACTCCAACATGAACCCATTTCCCCCATCTTCACCATCGTCAACATTTTCGTCACTACCTCTTCTGTCACCTCTGGTCAATCAGGGAGCTCTGGGCGCTTTTTATTCTGCTTATGAGTTAGCAATGTCAAGACCAAGCTTCCAGCATTATCATAATATGACAGGGACATTTCCGCCTCTACCTTTCGTTCCTGGCATGGGTACATCGTCATCTGGTTCAGCTGCTGTTGCCGCTGCTGCACTGAGTCTTTCACACTTGCGGTCTCACTTCTCTTCCAGATCTCTACAATATCCTTTCCCTCCCACTGCAGCCGGTAATGGAATGATCCCATCAGCCCTTTCTGAGTATCAGGCAAGTTTACAAAGAAGAATAGGGTGTCAAACCAATCTCACTACTTCAGGAATGTATCCAAATCTGACACAAAATATGCTGTGCCAAAACTTTCCACGATTTTCCTTGCATCCCATAGATGATAAACACTCTGACCATTTCACCAGTGATAAGAATATCCAAGAAAGGACTACACTGCACACAGACAAAGAAACACTACAAAAAGATCAAAATCTCGATGACGATTCTGAAATGACTGGAAACAGTAATAGAGAGAAATCACGTGAGGATCCGAGGCTTAGAGAATCGGTCAGTTATAGATCTAGGTCACAGTCGCCAGGGCTGTTGACACATTCTGGAAAACCTTTGAATTCATCAGTAACACCATATTCAAGGGCATCCTCTTGTGATCTCGCTCAGGAAAATCTGTCTGAGCCACATCATCAGCATCAGTCACTGGTTCTGTCTTGTTCTTCCTCTTCTTCTTCATCATCATCATCATCATCATCGGAAAACGAATCACTCGTCGACAGATCATCGTCTATTTTATCACCCGTGTCGTCCATGATATCGTTAAGGAGTTCGCCACGGGTTGATCAGTGGCCTGATTCAAGGAAACCTGAGTCACATGTGACTGGTGATGGAATCATAACATCAGAATCGGCATCACGTCCAGAAGAGGGTCGTGCTGAGACGCGGCCAAGCTCTGCAAGCACGAGAGGACACAGTGTGTCGGACAGTGATGACGCCGTCAGCCCGGGGAATATTCAAAAGAACAGCAAAGAGCAAGATCTACCACATTGTGTTGACGGTGTGGACACAGACACAGATCAGTGCACAGGTAAACTATTTTAAATGTTTCATGCGAATATGATGTTTATACAAAAGCCCTTCGAACTGCCCTTAGCCGGCAATAATAAACTATGAATAAAGGGGTACCGAAACTTTACTGCAAATTTTCCAAAGCTGAAGCTATCTTTATCAGACAAATTGAGTTTTATACAGATAGGAATATCACTGTTCTGCTGTCTGGTAAGGTGTTCAATTTTGAGATAAAATAGCATTGCTAATTTCAGTCCAGCAGAATCAGATAGTTTCTGGAAATGTGGGCATTAAGCTGTATGATGGGGTTTTTCTCCTTCACTTCAGACTGCGAGTGCGTGACGATGTTGACAGATAACATGTAAATGTAGCAAAATTAACAAAATATTCATTGGCACACATATCCACACTCAAGGGCATGGACATAATTAATATCATATTAAAAGCAAGAGAATGAGTTTCTAACTCATCTATACATGACAGAATTTAAGCAGTTTGCAGACGTGATACTATAACCATTCTGTTAGAATGCTGATTTCTGAAGTGACCAAAATCTTGGGATACAATGATGGTATTTATTGCATAAATATACCTGTGTCCCGATATTGCACCAGCTATACTGCTCTCCACTCCTTCCTGATTTGCTGCAGACTAGATCTAATAAATTTACGGACAGAATAATGTCCCTATACCTTTATGCCTTGGTTATATTTATTTAGAGAAAATTAACAGAATCTCTTCCCTATTATTTTTTAGTTATTTCTCTCGGGCTTTTGACAGCTCACGGCACTGAGTTTCACTTTAAAGAGCATTTACTTTTTATGAACTTGAATACATTCGCGCCTTTCGTGATAAACGCATGACTCAGTAGGATACTACCAGTGTGGCCGGTAATATTAATTCGCCTCTGAATTCTTCAGAATCACACAAGATTCGGTTTTTGAGTAGACTATACCGAAAATAATTTTATTATCATAAGAAAAAACCCAAAGTGCAATATACACTTACATTTATGGCATGCAATGGCGTTAGGCTTTTACGTGTACTTCATTTTCAGGGTTGAGGAGACTGGCTACTATTCTTGGTATTTTTTTTTTTTTAAATTAAAAAAAATAATAATAATGCGGTTTATAAGTCTCATATCCAAGCTAATGCCCGCTCATGCCACTTCACACTGTTATTACTCCAGCAGGCCTGATCACTCTAGGACTTTCTCGACTCCATGGGGAGCATACAGTACCGTTGCCATTTATAGGCGCTGATCACTAGCATTCTGACAATATCTTCCACTGAGTAACACTTTCCCTTTGCAGAACTGCATTTAACGTCTGTGCTACTCAAAGCTGTAAAAAATCAAAGAGCAACAACCATGCAGCTGCTTTTGTTATGTTTCAGTGTGGTAATGATCCCCAGGGACATACTTTTCTTGTCTTGGGGACATATTCTCCCTTTAGACTATTATAAATTTATGTAACTGAAATATTATTGACTACAACCTGGAATTCAAATTTTAAAGAGATCAACGTGGTATACCACACACAACTCAAGGAAATCCACGCTACATCCCAGTATCTCAAGCGCAGGGTACACATTGTTAAGATAAATAAGGCCACCTTCCTTTCATCTTCTGAATAACATAGCACCCTTTTCATCTTCTCTTTCCCCTCATTACATAAATATTTTTGAAGAGTGAAGTCAACAAATCTAAGTTTAGTTTAACACTATGCAAGTTTATTATCTTGTGTGTCCATAAACATTATTTTCACGCTCCGGCGTCGTGCCCCTTAAAAGCGCAGAGCCCTGGTCCAAGACCCATTCGACCCTAACCCATATCTGTCTCTGACTTGAACACCTACACATCTCATTTCCATTATTAATCATTTTATCAATTCAGTTCCTGATACCCAAACTAGTCCCACCGCTAGCAGCCACTGTGGCTGTGACCCTGACACATCCTTCCCGCCCCTCTCCCCCGGTTCAGTCTGCGTCTCCACAATTCCTTCAGCTATTGCTCCTTTCCAGCACATTAGCTCCATCACAATACACTTCAACATTTCCCCCACACCTGAACAATACACAGAAACATTCCTCTCAGGAAACGGTCTCGCGTTTCAAAAACTGACGGGAAGGACTTGGGAATTGAAAATCTATTTATGTTGGGGATTGCCTTTTTCTACATCAGAGGGCCCTGTCAATCAAATAATTATGACAGAGGTTAGGAGGTTGAGATTAAAGGGGGTTGGGAGGTTGAAATTAAGTGGGAGAGTCGTTGGAAGGAGAGGCTCTTGGAACTGGTTGAGTTCACGGCATGGAAGGAGCAAGATAGTCAGTGACTGTGAAGCCCTAAGCAACAAGGCTTGAAAACCCTCTCCCCCTCCTCCACCCCCTTGTTAAATAGTTATATAATATCAAATGGTTTCAGAAAACTGCTTGCTTACCAAAACAGGTTTCGGGTTGATTGTTTTTTTGGTGATGTTTATAGTCCGGAGCGGTAAATATTTTCCGGAGGCTTCTAAAAACCCAAAAATAATTTCCCTAGATCAAGACCACCAGGGCTGAGACAAGGAGTAGGGCCTCAAGCCGCCACAAAAAAATAAAATACGTACAAAAGCCTTTTAGATTTATAATAGCAAATTATTTAGAGTGAAATGCAAAACGTATTTTCAAATGGCGTTAATTTGGCTGGCTTGTAACAAAAAAGATATTTTGTGAATCCCTAGCGGACTGTGAGGAACCAAGCTGTAGCTAATTCAGCTTCTACGTTAATCCGGTATGAGGTATTTTCAGATGGGTCAGTTACACCACGTGATCTAGGGATTGCTAGGCTATTTTGATAATTACGAGTAATCATACATGAGCAGATCATGTAAACAAACCAACGTGTGAGCATGATTTCCTAGGTCACGTGATGGAGCTGAAAATACCTAATTGGTCAGTGAATATGAAAACAGGAATGATGAGGATTGCCAGTATTACACGAGGAATTCTTAAGTGCTTTTCTATTCCATGTATGTGCATCAATCAACGCTGCGCTCCAAAAGTGATAGAAACCAAAAGAGTCCTCGCCTAGGGCAATAAGTTTACCAGTGTGTCTTGACGCAGCTGACCGAAAATTTTCATTGTATCTCCATACAAGACAAAAATGTTACAGTTTGTCTTTCGACATCTGGAAGTAATGCATAATTCTGCAAAGGATAAAATTAACGGAAGATTTCTAGAGCTGCTTCATAAGCCATGGGCCAAGTTATGTTGCTATTCGAGTAGCAGCAGGATTTAAAAGACAGTACTTACAAAGGGACCGATGAATAGTCTCAAATATTTATACAACAGCGATCCGCTTAATACCATTCTGTGTTATCACAAGTTTCGCTTAATCGCGACATGTTAGATACATAATAATGCCATTTCTATTTAAAAGTCTCTGGAAACTGCAGTAATGTTTTAAATATGTTCTGAGACGTTGTGATATGTATGTCTATAGGAATATGCTCAGCGCCAGTTTTCGGAACCTATTGGCCCTAAACATTAATACTGCAGAAGAATTTCAGCATGAGCAAGGCTATTCTATACACAACCATTTTACATTGCAGCGGTTATCTCAGATACGTACGTCGGAAAAAAAGAATGAATCAAATAAGATGAAGCCGAACTTCAAAGGGGAATAATGTCAGTCTTCCCGTCTACAGAAGTCAGTTGGCTGCGAAGAAATTGGTCTTTTCAAGATCCGTCATGAATGGCCTTTTCTCACTCCTGAGCTCCTATTCTTCTCATCCCTACGCCAGACTGAGGCTAATCTGGGAGGAGTGGCCAAACACTTGAAAACGCCTTAGAGATCCCATTTTTCAATACTGAAGACTTTTTAATGCGCAGTCATCTTGTCGCCGCTGTGCTTATTTCCTGGCGATAGTTAAAATTAGAATCTCGCTGAGCACATGGCGTGTTTGAAATGAAGTTTGGGACGGTAGAATTGCGGCAGGCTTATGATGTTGAAGTTTTAAAAGCATGTTAAAAAGAAATAATGTAAAATACTGAATATATGTGTTTTGCTTATGACAATGGGGAATGCATGGCAGAAAATGTGCTTTATGGGGAATGATTTGCGAGACGAGGAAAATGTGCACTGGCAAACTTTGCTCTTCGGGTAAGGGCAACGCCAACCAAACCGGCAACCCGCGTTCCCACCTTGTTATAGCCAGACAAACAACTGACCGTCAACATGTTTTACTTTAATCACACCTACATCTGTTCGTATTGCTCAGGAAAACACGTTTATCTTCGTTAGAGTTTTAGGACAGAAATTAGTACAATAAATATTCATATACAAACAGTACACAAACTAAAACCGACCACCCAACCCTGCTTCCTTCTGTTGTACCAAATAGAATAGGTAAAAGCCTGTCCCTGGTGAAGCTCATGTGGGGAAATTGTTTTGGGGTTATTTGGAGGTCTTTGGAAAAAATGACAGTTAAATGCTCTATGGGATTATAAATGACGCCAAATAAGAAGCTTCTTTCTTATGGACCATTCACTTTCTCATCTGCAGATGTCCTCCCTAAAGGGCCAGCGAGTCAAGAGGCTTCAGCTATCTCCAGCCTCACAAATGACCTTCACGACACAAACTCAGCACAGATCACGACCCCTCCGTTGTCATCTCCCTCAAGACCGTTGCGTGGTGTGGCTTCACAACATCTGTATACATCAGCTGAAGATACGGTAAACCGGTCATGTAAATCAACCGAGTTGTACAGAGGACAGACTGCAGATACAAGTCGAAATCATGACGAGTGTGGAACTGTTAATAGAAGCTCTGGCTCTTTAGACTCGATACAGGAAGAGCAGCGAGTCAGGACCGAAAAAAGCATTATGCCTGACTCACGAGACAATGCAGAGGAGCTGTCCTGCTCGTCGAGTATTGAATCGTCAACGAAGTTTACAGTCTCAGAGAGTGAACATAAGCTTGAAACCGTTAACGTTACTAATATTCATTGTGGCATGAAACGTGGACATGATGGTGAAATTAAGCTTGATTCTAGTCAACGCAAAGCATGTAAAGCAGACGGTTACAGCACTGTAAACTGTACCAATGGCAATGATATTCAAGTAACTTGTCCACAAGATGACAAGGTCAGATGTGACAATCATCATGCTATGGTCAGGCAAGGCACTGGGCCGTCAACGACTGTGCAGTCTAGAAGTACAATACACGTCCACGATACGCTACTTAGCCATATGCAAAACACAGAGATGATCTGTGACAGCAACAGCACCAGCCCAGTGACTTCATATAATGGTCTAAGTGATAAGGCAGATCAAGCGGACGCAATGCATTCTTTGGAAAATGAACGGGGAAACAAAACTCTTCATGATGACAGACTGCATGTAAAAGAGCAGGACCCTCCTCAGTTAGAGACATATAGGCGACATTCAGTATCCAGTGAATGTCCTCGTGCGCAAGATAATGTTCTTATGAATTCGTCCCTAACACAACATCACAGAGAATTTTCAAATTCATTCATCAGTCATGGTCCTTTCCATGCCCTGTCTTCAGGAACGGGAAGACCTACATTTCAAGACGATAGACTTTTCTTTCTCCGTGGAGAAACGCGAGTTCCTCTACCTGGAACGCAAAACGTGGGTAATTACGTATGGGGAGAAGGAGCCTTCAGGGGTATTTCAGTGACGCAAGCGAGGCCTGCTGAAAGACTTTCAGTAGAACCCTCTCATATTTCTAGTCCTCACATGAACTTCTCCCGCATGATCAGACCCAGTTTGCTGAGTGCTGTGAGACAAATCAGAAACTGTACCACAGAAAACGATTTGAAAAATGAAGGAGGCAACGATTCAGAAACAAAAGTTCGAAAGGATTATGAACTGCAACGACACACAACGAGTCAGGAAAGAAATTTCAGTGCGACCACAGGCTCTGATTTTGATGTCGTTGCCGCTACTGTCTCCGAAAAAGTTCACAGGACTGAAAATCACAAAGATTCCTTAGAAAGTGACAGGGAGAGTTCCATCTCCAACATGACCAAAGAAGCAAACAACAGCAACAGCGGCAACGACAGTGGTAGTGATGATGTAGCTGACGGCACCGGCACTGGGAGCAAAGCCAGACGGAGACGAACAGCTTTCACCAGTGATCAGCTCTTGGAGTTGGAGAAAGAGTTCCATAGTAAAAAATACTTGTCTCTGACAGAGAGGTCTGCCATTGCGTCCCAGCTCAGGCTTAGTGAAGTTCAGGTTTGTACAGCTTTCTTTGAGTGGATCTGTCCCATTCGTCCTCATTTTATTTGCCTTTATTTGGCTGCGCTTCTGTCAACTACATGTGCGACTGTTCGTCAGCTGGATCTATGTATGCAACTGTCATTTCATCTGATGTTTTCCATGTTATTATCCACTAACCATCTTGGTATATATATATCACCCTTGAATATCCATATTCTAGGACGTTGCGTGTCTGCTTCTATTCTCCACGCCCAGTGTCCTCGGTAGTATCTTTTCGTGGAGCTGACATCCTGGCATTATGTACTTTCCCTTAGCTGCTCCTCTTCCTATGCCTACAACCAATAAAGAATGCCCTGCTCACTGTCGCAGTTAACCGTCGATGTCAAATGTGTGCCTTTCTCATATTCCCAGCGAGTCTCTCCCAACCTTACTCATCAGTGTGTACTTGTTCTTTTTTTTAAATAGTGAATTTTACATTTCTATGGACTGCACTGAGTGTTGACAGATATTTCAAAAAATAGTTGCTGTTTATTTGCACAAAGATTACCTTTATACATACATGCTTCAGCAAACCTTAGCTGGTATATGTACCTGATGTTAGTCTGCATTGCACCACAATCTACCTTGGAAAATATCCACACATATACTTGATAACTAGTTTTTGACACATTTTAGTGTTAGCCACTTTATAGCAACAGTCTCCGAAAATGAATGAAACAAATTAATATTTTCAAAATAATGATGAGCATCCAAGGAAATTGCGCTGTTCACTTTTACATTTTTTTTTAGGCTGTGAATGCTTTCATTTAATTTCATCCTCTGCTTAAGTTTGATGATAGGAGATTTTGTAGAACATTCTCACCATATCCGGTACGGCAGACTATTTTATAGTCTTTGGCCACTCTCATATTCAGCAACCCACAAACCTACCTCCTCAAGACGACTTCTTTGTTGACATGCCTTAATATGTTTGTAGATATAGAGGATCATTAACCAACGCAGCGACTATGATAGATCTTGAATAATCATCAATGACAATTTTACCTCCTCTTAATTTGAAGTCTTTACAACAATCTCATTTTTTTCAGGTCAAAATTTGGTTCCAAAACAGAAGAGCCAAGTGGAAGAGGGTCAAGGCTGGCAACCTTCACTCCAGGGTCACAGTTCATGGACAGACATCAGGTCAAGGTGATCCAGGAAGCCACAAGCCCAAAATTGTCGTGCCCATTCCAGTCCACGTAAACCGCATTGCAATCAGAGGACAACACCAACAACTTGAGAAGCATAGGCATATCTGAGTGTCTTCACAGAAAGACATGTCTGATTATCTTACACTTCTGGATATATAAATTATCTCCAAGCTCCAACGTCTCTAGCCCTCTCTTTGCATTACTTCTGAATATATAATTTCTCGAATTTCCATTTTTATCTCATCAAGCTATTTTTAGAAGAAGGTCAAAGGTCCGCTAGCGGTGACTTAGAGATAAACCCATCACTTGTCTGGCACGACGTCACTCCATTCATGTGGCTAGAAAACTAGGTCATCTGTGGCATTACATTCTTGTGAGGTCGCATTGGTTCTGTGAAAAAAGATTACCTACACTGTCTCCACACTGTTAGAGCTACCGGGTGCAGAAGTATGCATGGACATCACAGCTGACTTCCAGTGCTGGAAAAAATATGAAGCGCTGATAAAATGTATAATTATGATTCAAAATATGTATTATTCATTTGCTGATAAATGACAAAAGGAGTCCTCATAAGTGGTGTATGTGACTATTATATTTCATCTACAATAAATCTCAAAACAGTGTCATACTTATTGTCTAGAATCATAGACCAGCTTGATTACACCTACCTCAGAATTTACTTACGTTTCTTGTTCTTGTTTTGTTTTCTTCTTTTTCTCTTTGCGTGACAATTGTCTTGTGCACACAGTTACAGCGTGAAATATCATTTAAGATAGAGTCACACAGTTCTATGTACCAGAAGAGAATGACATCAAAGAAGGACTTCTGCCATCTGTAATTTCCCATCGCTTGTGTGGTTGATCTCAGAAGATTTTTTGTGCTACAGGCTTGAACATGAACGGCTGAATTGCCTCTGAACCCCGGAGAGTAGTAACTGTATATCCGTCACTATTTTTACAGCTCCTTGACATCCTAACTGTATCAAGGGCCATTGGCACTTTAATGAAAAATGTGCAGTTTTTACTTTCAGTTTAACAAAACAACGTAGATTGTTTTGTCTGCAAAGAGATAAAACAATGTTAAAAGTTTGTATGAGATACCAAGAGTCCCAGCCCTGTGATAACTCGATTTCCCCAAATTAGAATGTCAATCCACATAATATTTATAATAGTTTCTATATCCTAACCACCACACCACTAATTTTCACCGACACATTTTACGATGTCATCATCTTTATCTCCAAGATCAACGGCAATAATACTTGAAGCAGATGAATGGAGCAGAAAAAAAAAAGAAAGGCGTTTTTAACTACCCTCATGCATCATGAAATTTCTAACCACAAACGCCCTGAACAGTGAAATAATATAGTAAAATGTTGAACCCTCATTCACTGCATATGGGTGCAAAGGAGTAAATATTTGTGGAACATTATACTCTGATTTTAACTTCTAAATCACATCATGTTTTGTCGAGATTTGTAGGTCTATGTGTGTATGAAGGGGGAAGGGAAAGGGATGGCGTTTTTGTTTTTGTCTTGCTGTGATGAAAGTAAATGAGGAAAAGGGGAGGGGGAGGGGGTAGAGGGGGAAAAAAAGATGGGGAATACACTCCCTACAGCTGTACATTTTCAACCAAACTCTTTATTGCCCTTTTAACAGTATTGCTTCTTACCATGTGGATCACGGAGAACTATGCCTGGTCATTACGTTTGTATCAATTTTCATATTCTAGTACTCGTGTCAATCAAGTGCGAATGTTCAAAGTTCGGGTACGGCGTTGGGAAGGTACATGGATAATAAGTTTTAATGCAGTCTGAGGCATTATTATTTCACCTTGAATTTGAAGATGCCTAAATGGTGGCATTTGACAACTGATGACGTGATGAAAATCTATGTCAACGATAAAGATAATGAATGCGATAATGATGATGATGATGATGACAGTGTGATTAATACGATAGTCATCTTGTATCTAAAACTGGAGTACCGTAGCTGGTCATGCTAATACTATTAATGGGTCTCTCATCTGTATATCATTTGTTTAAAGTAATTATGAAGTTGTTTAAAATATTTCATGCATGCATATGTCTTGTGGCAACACAGGCGGAATAAAAGTTTAGCATACACTCCAAAGTCTTAAATATTTTGTTGTAATTGTCCACTTGCAGATGTCTGCTTTATCACATTACTGATGGTCTTATATTATTATAAAAACAGTGTCAAAAAAAATAATGATACTTTTATGGTAAGTAACATTAACTTTATGCAAATTTATTCGAAGGTAAAAATCAGTAATAAAGAGATTTGTTTGTTATTTAAAATGTTGCAATTCGAGGAAAAGTTAAACATTACTTTTTTTTTTTTTCAGAAATTATGTTTGGTACGAAAAAATGAACAACAACACGAACATGTTTTCCAAATGACTTAACTTTTAGAAAATTGAAATTACCCTTTCAGCAGATAAAATGGCTCTTGACAAGGTGAAATATGTTCCTTAAAAAAAAAAGTGATTTGTTTTCTTGCCGCTTTTATCAGCTGACGCAGGCTCTGAGCATTACTCTCGTATAGCTGTTGTCTTGCCTGGTGCCTTGATTTCCTGCGTTACTAGAAGTGTCATTGCAGAATATGTCAGAAGAATTTTTTTTTAACATTTTTTGGTACCTGAAAATTTGAAAGTTTTATGGAATATCAGTTTGTAGTTTTTAGTTGGTCCTTAGGTGGCAGCCGTATCAGGCACACTGCACAAATCAGTTTGTACTGTATGAACACAATGAGATAGAATCGAATGGGAACATCAATGATTCTACATTACAGCAAATATAAAACAAATACCTTGATATTAAGTACTCATTTACTAAGAAGGCTATACCTTGTTACTGAGTTTGAATTTCATATGCACGGAATCGTGGTTATTCTATCATTCATTTTTTAAATGGACCTCAATATTAAGTATACTTTTTCCATGCACCTTGACATACTATATGTTGAGATTTTGTTGTAGATCTAACCCTTCCTCCTCGGCACTGATGCTCTATTATAATTCATACGACCGTAAGAGATCCCATCGTCAATGCACAAGCTCTCAGATATTTCATGTCGCAAAATCAATGTGAAGACAATAATGGCAGACCAGATCTTAGCTGCTAACCCTAGCATCCCTCACCGTTTAAGGCCAGTCTATGTAAATTTTAGCACGCTTTTGGCATGGCATCGGGCAGAGATAGCGACGAGAGACACTCAGTCTGATGGATAATATAACTGTGACAAGCTGGCTGATGAAGACAGGCGAGCAGGCAGGAAATGGAAAACGTTAATAATCTGCACTTCCTAGTCAAACACCATTTCCAGTAATCCAGTTACGAGTATGAAAACTCGCTCGGGCTACAATACGGAGCATCATACCCTACGGGGTTTGTCGGAATCCTGGGGTGAGGCTTGTTCCCAGTGTATAAACGGGCGGGGTTGTAACAGCATAACGGGCGGGATTGTGTCAGGGTATCGATATTTTCGATAATCAACTTGTTCGATATCAGTATAAAAATTCTAACTCCAGGATTTCGATGCAATTCCGACAGTGTCGAACTGTTTTGGTGATTTAGATTTTATCGCTAGAACCGATTAGAAAACGACAAGTATAAAAGGATAAATGGTGAGCATGTTATCACAGCCTTCGAAGCACAGTTTCACTGCTCTCCAATCTCTGTCTCACCGTAGAGTATGCATAATGTTATACCATATTCCGCAAAAAAGAACCTGGTATCAAATAAGCATGAAAATATAATTTTCATCTCATACCGAGCCGAGTTATCATGATACCTAGACCTGGCTAAAATAATATGGACATCAAAATCGATTGGAATAGATACTTTATTAGGCCTTAGGGTATAAAAAGTGAGTATCGCTATAGTTGACACTGGGACTGAGTAGTCGAATGGAATGTATGAGTTGTAAAACAGACTGCCGGAGGATGAGTCCACATTAGTGTGAACTTTCTTGTGGAAAACAAGGCATATGACAGCAGTTCTGCTTCCTTCTTTCTTTCTTTCTTTCTTTCTTTCTTTCTTTCTTTCTTTCTTTCTTTCTTTCTTTCTTTCTTTTGTGTTATTTTTTTTTAATATAATAATTTACTTTCACTAGAACTGAAAAGTAGGAGCCGCATCAAACTTCTTGCATCAATATTTTTGTTCTTAAATGATAATAAAGAATCTATACTCGGAGAGTTACTTGTTGTACAGGAAATGGCTTCTCCAGTCTGAATGGGGGGAATTTGAAATTAAATTGTGGCGGCTGATTCGACCTGATGCAATATATATAGGCGTGCTGCTTGTTATGGGTAATAAATCACTGGGTCAAAGCGGTGCAAACCTTCCTGAAACAAAATATTCAGAAGTGTCCACATTTCATCAGGAAGATTTCGACTTATCTTCTACCGTATTACTGTAACTGATAAAAAAGATAGTTCATGTTGACCCATCCCAGCCCATTTCCTGTTTTTGAGAATTCACCAAGTACAGCAAAAAGTAAAATTAATCGAGAATTCCTATTTGAGCAAAATTTTCTTATTGTTACTCTTTTTGTTGTTGTTGTTGTTGTTGTTGTTGTCGTTGCGATGAGATTTGTTTCAACCTTCAGTATTACCAACTGCAACCGATTGACTAGCTGCACTGAAATCTCCATCTTCTATTCATGATTTCCTAATTGTACACTTTGGTTCTGATTATTGTGACACGCAGATTTAAATTTTAAATTTTTTTTTTTTTTTTTTAAATCACAGTAGTTCTTTTGCGCTGATATTTCGAGTAAATCCTCTTAATTTCAAAAATCATCTTTCAATATCATTAATATTAGCGACTCGGTCATCTTTGGTATGTTATGTCTTCAGCACACAAATAAGAAAAGCAAAGTAACGAGTTGACTGTAACCTGTATTACATGCACAGTGTTTAGTGAGGAAAGAGATTAAACACATAATCAGAACTGCTCACCCTTAAGAGTCACTTTGCCGTACGGGCAGTTACACAAGTTCCAATTTTCGTTCGTATTTCGACTGCTAAATATTGGAACGCTTTGGAATGCAGTTCTGATGCAGCTTTCTTTGGGTATGACGTTGAGGGTTGCACACCAAAGTGCAAAATGGTGGAATAGTTGAAGTTCCAGCCGAAATACGAATGGAAATTGGAACCGTATGAGTCTCTTTCCAATATACAGTATTAGTCGGATAAAGGTTGTAAAACTATTTAATTAGTTAAAGTTCTTGCCGAAATATGAATGAAAACTGGAACCGTATGTGTCCCTTTCCAGCATATTAGTCGGACAAAGGTTGTAAAGCTACTGAATTTTCTCTGCTTTCTCTTTCTTCTATGTGCACACATTTTCGCAAAAGCTATAAAGAGTGAAGCCTTAAGTATTACTGTGTCTCTAAGAATACAGGTCCATATGAACTACACTCTCTCAAAATTACATTAATGGTGGTTAAGGTGGATTTGCTTTAGTCTATAAACGGAGATACTACTAATGTCAGAATGTGAAGCTCTTCCACAAGTCTTTCAGACCTTTAACACCAAAAAAAAATGACATTTCGTTGCTCTTGCGTTCACAACCAGGTCAGCATATAATCTGTCTACTTAATACCTCCTGTGTAAGGTATTAATTTACCAACAACCGTTTGTATAGACTCAAAGAGCTACTTTTTAATCCACTAGATGCTAGAATCTCTGGGCGGTGGAAGAGCTTTATGCCAAGTCAAGCACATGCTCTACTCTTTTATATCACTACCATGCTGTGACATTCAAGGCTGGCGAACTGTAAAATTTTTAATATGATTCCCGCTGCTTTCGGCCAGATCCGTTCCTAACAATAATATCATGACAATCCAATTGGCTTTTATTATTCGCGGTGCCTCGACCAATCACAACTAATTTGACAGAACACGTGACTGAATCGGTTCGCTAGTGGTCGGTCACGTGCCGTCAGAAGCTTGTCAAGAGAAGTGTGAGATCTTGTGAAGTTTCCCCTTCCGCTGAAATTAAAGAACGCACGAAGTAATAAATAGTCAAGAGGTTTCCCTAGACGTTAACGTCAACATCGATGCAGCCATAGTTCTAGCTTGATCATGTATTTGGCGCCTGACAGTACCTAATCCCAAATATCCGCTAGCTCTAGATATCGTAATTCAATGTTGATTCAATTATGCATTATTTTAACTCTATCCTTATATTTGAGGTACCTCTGCTACATTAACCTTGCGTTGATATTTACGCCCAAGGAAAATTGTGAAGTCTGGAATATGACGGGGGGAAGAAGAGATCATCGTACTGGCGACGAAAGGAAAATAATTTATGTGCTGAAAGGAAGGTGGGGGGTTGTGTGTGTATGTTGGAGNNNGAAGGGGGTCCTTTTCATTCCCAAAGATATACGTTAAACAATACACTTGTTACTCTAGCATTCTTTTCTGATGGGGAGAATAACTTTTATTACCGTCCTGTCACATCCTAGTGACATTAAAGAAATGTGATCTGTCTTTTTTTTCCTTTTACTTGATCCTTCCGAATCAGCAACTCAGAACAAACAATCCCGTATTTGCCGTGGCCTTAGTTCGAAAGCGTGAGTAATTGGATAATTATTATAATTACTGATAAACAATTAGTGTTACGTTTGGGAAACAGAGCTGCCAAGTAAATATAAAATGGGCGTCGACTAGCCTAGTTTAGCCATGTGAAAAGACTTTTTTTTAGCTTTCCGGAAAAATTAATTTTGAAGCGAAGCTGGGAGTACTCTGAAAGGACTTGACGCTCACAAAAAGACGAGCTTCATACATCATGATAGCACTTGATTTCAACCTCAATCAATAACAAGGACTGCTCACCATGGGCCAGAATGTGAATCCAGCGCCCACTGTCAGTGTTTGGGTCAAACAGGCGTCAGTTCTTCCATTGTTTTGGCTGCGAATTCACGTGCGAAGTAGAAATTAATTAAGAGACACGTGACTGAAATGTCAATGATAGCGAGGATGGCTCTGCATCTGTTGGTAGGCCGAGCACAAGTCGAGGGTAGCTGTGGAATTTGCGGCGCTGGGGTCGGTACTGCCCTTTTCGCTTACAACCCAAGCCGGGTCCGTTAGAACACCATTTTTGGTAGGGCCAGAGACAGAGAGAGGGGGGAAAAAATACGAGATCAGAGGTTACCGTAGAAGCAACTGCCAATAGAAATCTGGGAGAAGAATCTTTTGACCGCACTTCTGAATTATACCCTTTTTTTTTATTTGCATGGTAAGCTATCTCTCTCTCTCTCTCTCTCTCTCTCTCTCTCTCTCTCTCTCTCTCTCTCTCGCTTTTTTTTCTCTCTCTCTCTCTTTCTCTTCCCCCCTCTCTCTCTGGTCCTACAAAAATGGCGCGAAAGCAAGCGTACAAAAATCACATGCTTAGGACTTTAATGTTATTCTTACCTTGATGAGGCAGTCTGAACACAAGTCTAGGATAGTTTTGGTGTTGATGATGTTACAACATATTGCTGATCTTCCTGCTGCTATAAATACTGCTACTGAGGTTACTGCTGCTGCTGCTGCTGCTGCTGCTGCTGCTGCTGCTGCTGCTGCTGCTGATGATGATGATGATGATGATGATGATGATGATGATGACGATGATGACAGTGATCATCATCATCATCATGACAATGACGATGACGATGACGACGACAGCGAAGTGGAGGGGAGGATAGAGATGCTTCAACAAATCTTTTTTAGCTACAGAGTAACAGTTACCATCTAGGCTCAGGAGCCTAACTTGCTAGTCTGGGTTTCGCGCTCCCCTGGAGGTAAGCCATATAGATCCCTGGAGGGATACCAAGCAAGTGCACTACATCAACAACTGCAATAACACTACGTTACATTGCCTAGATATTAAAATTACATAATTGTTTGAAGAGGGGAATACCCGAAACAACCATCCTTCAATGAATCGATAGCAGGAATTGGATGTGGTAAAAGGAAGTGATAGGAGTTGCAGACACGCTGGAACAAGATGTTAGTCGGCACAATTGGCTTGTTTTCTTTGAGGCGGTTTTTGACGTGGGGATCGGAGCACCTATGAACATGTACGGAGTACAATGATGATGTTTCCAGCAACAAGCATCAAGTAACGCTTAAAAGTACATAAGAACAAACCAATAGAGAATTTAATTATGAAGGGAATAATACGAAATACGAATCAGTGATCGATTTATGTTATGACCAGTGGGCGGGTCTTAAGGAATAACCGGGGTTGCCTGGTTGCGTCATGGAGCGAATCAAGAAAGGTTGGGAAATCCCATCTACTGGAAGATTTATCAAGATTTCCACAATGGAATCCCAAAAGTCATTCTCACTTGGAGATTGTGTTATAGTATGGTTTATACTGCCCAGGATCGCTTACAAGCTGGACTTTACTGACTTAGCTTTCCACACGGGAATTTTAAATGATTCTCACCTGGAGACAGTGTTATGGTATAGTCTATGACTCAGGTACGCTTCCAAGCTGGGCTTTACTGACTTAACTATGGTAACGCTGCCAGTGGACCACACTCCTGATGCCTAATGGCCAATTAATACTGTCGATAGAGGTCGTTCCTCACGCGAACCTATAGGTGGGGTTAAATGGAAGCATGCGACCATTGAAATTAATGGCTTCTGTTGTCAGTAAACCATACGCCCGTGAGTAAATGTGGGCGGGGCTCACCTTCCCATTTGAGAAGTTAATGGGTCTTTGTTGAAGACGGGGTCTGACGTACGGTCTGGAATTTTTGGGGGACTCTCTACTCAAGTCAATCTTCTATTCTAAACTGAAATCAAATGAATTAGGAAGATCTCTTGTTTATGTTATTGCTTGCGATGTTTGCAAACAAAATGTTTTTGATACCCAGAAATTTCACTGTTCTGTTTAAGCCCTGTGTCTTATAATCAACTGCGTTTGAGCCTTTGCCCATTGTGTACACAAGTGTACAAGCACATATATAAAGGAACTTGATAGTTGTGGCTGCTCCCAATACTGATCCTGAATCCTTCTCTACGAGGAAAATATCATCTTTATTTAGATCACCATTGCTAAGGCTATGACCTGTTATTTTTGGGGAAAAAAATATGTTCAATGAAATATAGGCACACATTATTTATAGTGACCATGTAAGTCTCTTAGTTTTCCTTTTCTTTAATGTGCACGATATTTCTTTCGAGATCATGTAAGAGAGAGTGAGAAAGAAAGAGAGAGCGAGAAAGAAAGAGAGAGCGAGAGAGAGGGTGCCTCACAAAAGAATGAAGGAGAGTCACTTCAAGGAAGCAATTTCAATAACAGCTTGGGACGTTTGCCAGACAAACACAAAGGACAATGTGTGAAGTTCCTCGAGGGTTGTTGACAGTGACGAGGGTTGTTAGGAAAGTTATTGAAACAGGCTGACCAGCATGATACTGGATGGGGGCAAACGTTTGAAGGCAGTGATGATATAACAAAGTCTTTGAGACGACATCGCAGGATCGGAAAGTGAATGAGTAAGAGAGACGTAGAAGAAAAGAGGGGGTTGTGTGGGAGAGAGGATAAGGCAGAAACATACAGGGCAGGGTTAAATCATAGATGAATTGTCCATAGTGGACATATAGTAGTTGACTCTGCTTATTCGGAAGTCCTTCGAAGCGAGTAAGAAGTTGCTGTTAAAATGAGATGCGATTATCCAGCGATAGAAACAACACAGTACAGCCGACTCCTCTTCATCGCAATCCAGTTAGGTGCAGCATTCTCTTCATTACAGCTTATTTCAATTAATGACAGAATAATGTGCATTCTACAAACATTAAATATACTGTACGTCCCTCCATTTGATTGGAACTTTTTCAATGCCCTCGGGGAGTTGCGATTAACCGGACGCGACAGTCGGGTCAACCCAGTAATCTGGAACTTCTTGCTAAGTAAGCGGATCTGCGATTAAGCCGATGCGACTGTACCACAACTACAGGTATAATAATCTATAAGTTTGGGACTCTCAGGTCCTTCTGAGTCAGAGAAGCAGCACCGCGGTTTTAATTTCCTCTGGACGCCGTCATAGCCAAATCCTTGATCTCAGAAAATCACGAACCATTCATAAACGGCACACGCATGAACACATTCGAATGCGCGCGGTATGGGAACAATGGCGACCCCGTACCGGGATGGGAGACCATTATCCGCAACAGCAGCTGCTATCGTTTCCTGAATGGGGCGGTAATTAGAAAGTGGTGTCCCGGAGTGAAGGGGGTGGTTTGAAAACTGCTTTCAATTAAGTGAACAACGCGCGAGCGTCAAGACAGTTTATTGGACATAAACAGCTTCTCTGGTCATGGAACCAGCCCTCGTTATGTCTTCAGTAGAATGTTCTCAGATATTTAAGAAGGAGATGAGGACTTCGGAGCTGATCACGTTAAAACATGACAGGCAGGCAGGCAGGCAGGCAGGCACAGGCAGGCAGGCACAGACAGACAGACAGACAGACAGACAGACAGACAGACAGACAGACAGATAGGTAGAGTATGAGAGTGGAGGGAAGAAAGAGAAAATGAGAGAAAATAGAGATAGTAAAAGAAAGACTATGAGAAACAGAGAGACGGATAGGGACAGGTTGGATAGTTATTTGGCTTTAGATTTAGTTCTTTAGGACGAGATTACCCATTCCAAGACCTCAAATAACAACCTAAAATATGTAATAGATTAATAAGTTTAATGTAGAGAGAAGCGTGGTAGCATATAGTGTGGGCCATTTTAAATCAACTTTCGTCACCCAAAAGATATATAAAAGGTTATTTACTAATAACTCTCTGAAGTCGAAAGATGAAGTTGTGCTCTTGATGGAGAAATATTTCTTAGAAAACGCTATTCCTTCTGCAACTTACTATCCTCCGAAGAAGAGCTTTACTCAGGGAGACAACCCCCCCCCAAAAAAACTGAATTTTAAAATTATGTCCCTTCAAACATTTGGCCAGTTTTCAGTTATGTTGCATATCACTGCCGTAACTTTGATTTCTTTGCAAATTATAATGGACAATTGTCCTTGCACCTTGTGGTAACCGAGGGAAACCCCCAAAACAGTACATGTAGTATTGTTCACCGTGTTAATTGCAATGCGCAAATTCAAGCAGGGATTATGCATACGGTCACAGCTGACCATCAATTCCCTCGACCATATACAAACACAGGACCAACGTGCACGCACACTTGTATGCGCGCGCGCATACGCACGCACACACACACACACACACACACACACACACACACACACACACACGCACGCACGCACGCACGCACGCACGCACATGCACACATACACACACACCATAAGACTTACTTGAACCATCGCATAAAGCAAAGAAATTAATTTAATTAATTTTATTCAGCAAGACAAGCATCTAATTGCATTGAAAGATTTTTAATCTACTGACAACCAATTCCAAAAGCCCCAACCAAGAAAGTGAGAAGATACAGACGTAGCTAATTAATGCATGAAGCTATAGATAACATTAGTCCGAATAGCCCTCTTAGTTTACACCATGGGCTGTACTCACTAGAATTCCATTTTTATGGGGCAAAGCAGAGAGAAAGCGAGAGAACACGCGGCAGTCAAGTGTAGGTTGCCCTACTTTTTCTGCCACGCTAAATGCTGATTTGTCTGTCTCTTGCTCCATAAAAAAACCGTGTTCTAGTACGACAATCACATGATATAGATTACAGTGTTACTATATAATAATGACAGTTTTCATTTTCACGTCCGGGTTTCTTACGAACCGTTATGACGGAGGTAGGCATGCGCAAATGGTATATGCTGGTGCCACCATCACAATGCACGTAACGAACTAAACGTGAACACATCTGATTCTAGTTCGCTACTTCCAATATCGACGTAACACCAGAAAATGCTATCCTACGCTTGCCCAATTTTTTTTTTTTTTTTTCCATAACNTTTTTTTTTTTTTTTGGTCATAACGGTCCATAAAAAATCCGAGCTTCAGAATAAAAGCTCTCTACCTCCATGAGTTATCGTTAGTGAGAACCGATTCTCGAATCTCTCACTGGTTACACGGACACTTGTTATGAGCAGTGGGCATGTTATTGGTGGCCTGCAGATGCAAAATGCCGGCCAGGGCGCCATGGAAGCCAGCATTGTAGTCTAGCGCCACCTCGTTCTGAACATAGTCGCTCCTGAGGTCTTGGTAGTTGTCCTGCACGTCAGGACCGCCGACCAGGCCTCCGTTGAGGACGTGGGGGCTGGGGCCAGGGTTGTCCAGTGCACCGGCACATGAGGCTGGTGGGTCTGGACACGAAGCGGCTCTGTGGTGAGGCTGAAGAGGGTACTTGGATCCGTAACCTGGGAAGGTGAAGTTTTGAATAAACTTTCCATGGCAAAGAAATGTAGTCATTCATTTTCAAGTATCACGGCACTACTATGCCTAGTGCACCTGCACTACTACTTTCACCACCACTTCTACCACTGAATTTGTTGCTGCTGCTGCTACTTCTACTTTGACTACCCTACTCCTACTACTATTCTTGCCACTGCTAAGGTTGCTACTACGGTAGTGCTGCTGCTGTCGCAATTGCTAATTACTACTTAACTATTAATATTTCCAATACTTTTACTACTGCTGTTGCTGCCGCTAATAACCACTACTGCTACTGCTGCTTGCCGCAGCTACAGTAATTGCTGCTACTAGTTCTTTTACAGCTAAAACTACTACTACTTCTGTTACTTCCATCAGCGTTACAAATTATTAGCCCTACTCCTATTGCCACCACAACACCACTGATGTAGCTAAAGCAAAATCTTCCACCACGTGATCATTACATCATAAATTTCCTACAGTTTTGTCAATTGTCATCTTTTTTCTTTTTCCTCTTTTACAGCCTCCGCCGCGCCGCCGCTGATACAAGAACGGAATTCTTCTGTCTCCATGTTTTGAAGGTGACACGCCAACACTTTATCGCGGGTCATTTTCAGTTGCATCATAGTGGAGTGACACGGATTTGAGTAGTCTATTATTTGTTTCAGCGTGGGGAAAACTTCTCTTTTGAGTCAATGGGGTCGCGCCAAATATTGCGAGTATTGCCCCGTGTACGTCAGCATAAAGTTATAAGAGGCACTCCTTAATATCAACAAACTTTGTGCGGTTACGAAGGAAAGCCTGTATTCTTCCGCTTTAATGGGACGTTGCACGTTAGAAAAATGACAAACAAATCTACAAGTGTTATCAAACCATGCTTTTCATCAATTGAGAGCTTGTACATTACCGATGGAATCTCTTACCATCATAAAAATTGCAATAACTTGACATGTTGAAGGCAAACAAAGTTGCATTCAGCTCCACTGCACTTATGCAATTCTTACAACGATAAGAGATCTCAAATGCAAGTTCTCAAATATTAGCTGGAGGAAAACGTTAATACTGTACATTTTTCTGTCTGTCTCCCTTCCGGGAAAGTATTCGCTAATGAAGTTCAACATCAAATCCATTTGTAAGCTTTTCCAGATGCAGGCTGGATTTTCCCCCGTACACTCATTTTTATTATTCTCAGTCTCTGGCACTCTCTGGTCTGACCTATTTCGAAGCTGTAGCATCCTCCGTCATGGTTGTTGTCCCCAAGGATATAGTTGATCTGCTCCACTGCCCACTGTCTCATGGTGCTTGGCTGAATTCCCAACTCGGCGGCGACGAGAGCGACCAAGCTAGACGTGGCTGCAAATCTGGGTATGACAAGAATTATGGGAATAATAATAATAATAATAATGCGGTTTATAAGTCTCGTATCCAGGCTAATGCCCGCTCACGCGACTTCACACTATCATTACCCCAGCAGGCCTGATCACTCTAGAACTTTCTCGACTCCCTGGAGAGCATACAGTGCCGCTGCCATTTATAGGCGCTGATCACTAGCATTCTGACAATATCTTCCACTGCCTATAGCCAGGTACCCATTTTACAGACGGGTGGACTGAGGAAGTTGAGAATGAAATGCTTTCCCAAGGCACTTACAACATGACCGTGGTCGGGAATCGGGAATCGAACTCACGACCTTCAGATCTTGAGTCCAACGCCGTAACCAATAACGTAATCTTGGATCATGTCATAATAACTCTGTTCATGAGACATTTCCTTTCTGTTATGGTGATATTAGATTTGCGAGAGCATCTCTGAGTATCGTTCCCTTCGATGAACAGTAATAGTTTTCTGCCCACAAAAATCTAATACCTAAGGAATTAATTCTGATATCATTATGGTCCGTCCCAAGCTCTCACAAATAATGAACCACACAATTACCAGTATGTGCTAATCCAGTGGAGGTGGAATCGTCAAAAGTAAGACTTATAATAAAATGATAATTATATTGACAGAGAAAAAGATAAAAACCAATACAGTTACAACCAAAGCCAGGGTAACAACGACAACAATAACATTTTTTTAAAAAATCAAGGAGTCCGTAGAACAAGTCTAAACGAGTTCAAACTTTGTGTGTCTGGATGCAACATGGAAACATATATTTCATCCTTGTTTAAGGTCGTATTTCAAAAACTATGTCAAAAGTAAATATTATACGGATTTTAGGCCACAGATTTCACGTCGATCTGTGAGGTCTAAAACTTAGACTGTACCAATTTTTGGAATAATCAATTAAATCTCTTCATATTAGAGAAAAGTTGTAGTAGATCTCTTGTTTTTTTCAAACTTCAGTTTTGAGGCAAACGACGTTACAGGTTAACATGGACAACCTGTTTTCTACACTTGAGAGCTTGCGCATTAACGATGGGATCTCTTACCATCCTAAGAATTACATTCGTGCATCGGTGCTGAATGCAACTTTCAGAGTTAATGTAATTCTTACGATAGTAAGAGGTCCCATCGTAAATGCGCAGTTATGGCTAAAGTCAAACCTTAGTGATCCCCATCTGTCACGCCAGGCCAGACCACATGGTGTGTAATCGATACCGCCACCTTGGAACCAGTTGTTGGTGAAGTAACTCTCTACTGCATTTCTCCACTGAGCATCATTTGTTTCCTGATACAGCAAGGCTGAAAAGTTAATAAAAATAAAGTCAGAAAGAGCACTCTTGTGGAAAATATACCTTTTTTTTTTCCTGTTAGTTGTAAGGTCCACTCCTATTCGGTTGATTAGTGCATTAAATGTAGTGTAAAAAATAGTTGCTTTGTCATTAGTTTGTTTGTACTGTATTGCTTCTAGCGATCTCCCTTTGTGTCGACGCCCCTGGCCCCGCAATCTCCGTCACCAAGAGACTCATCTCTCCCTAAGGAGGTCAACTTCCCCCAGCACTCCCACCCAGTTCCTCCTCCACATCCATCTCCCTCCTCCCCTGGGACGCCAGGGAGAGGGGTCGGCGAGCTCAGTCAGAGGTGAGGTGACCAGGTACCGAACACAACGGAAAAAGTCCCTTTAAAGCTGTATCTTGTATGATTTTCAATATTATAATTTGTATTTAGAACTATGGTACGAAAGATGTTTGGACCGAAATCACAACTGATTTTATATAGCGCTCTTACTATGCATGTTTACCACTGTGTTGCCCTATTCTATAGGTATTGTACCGGGTTATTGTGAGGTTACGTAAGCGGGTTTTAGCCTGAATACGAGACTCGTAAATCTTTTTTTTTTCACTTTTTTTTCTCAAAGACTCCCAGTAAAAAATACATATCTTCACTGATGAAGGATGATTTCTGACATAATACAAGCGAGTCCAAGAGAGGTAATAACGGGGAAAAAATACGGACTCCCAACAGTTGAATATTCCATCCAGTTACTTCCCTTAAATAATTCCATAGAAAACGCGAGGACAGAATTCCAGCGTTTCATATCTGAGCCAAATATAAAAGATTCTTTCTATTTTAGTCCAGGACCAAGATTTTCATCTAATACTTTTTAAACTAGTTTGTGCCTGCTCGAGTTATTCTGGCGACCAACTAACAAAGACAAAAAAACAAAAAGACCAAACGTGGGCCGAAATGAAACCTCTATATCATTAAGTATGTCATACATTTCACATTAACTTTTCCTTATCTAATTCTCTGTTTTTGCCATCCCACTCTTTCAATTTTATCTACTCTGCTACTGTTGCTCCACTGCCTACGTCTGAGAGTCCTGCGATGCCACCTTCTTCCACAACCTCCAACCACTGACAACACATTATACACATCAACAACACAATAGGAGGACATGCACATTAAAGATATGTTCGAGAGGCAATGGGTTGGCAATAGCGTACTGTTCACAGCTGACGGGATTATATCATCATCAGCCTCAGCATCGTCATCGTCATCATCGTCATCATCATCATCCTCAGCTCTGCTTACCTTGACACTCAACCATTTTGTTGTCCCACCCCAGTGCCCAAGTGTAGCTGGTATCTCCGAAAGTTGTGGCGTCAGTCAGATACTGGCTGTCTCCGGTTGCCTTGTACAGCCAAATTGCACCTTCACACATTTCATCCTTGTCCTCAGCAGACCCGTAGAATCCACCGGTATTGGTAAAGGGCCCTCTGGGAACAAGATAAAATATATTACGTATAATGGCGTATTGTGGCCTTTTCATTCGGGAGCGCCAAAGTTCTTCTGTCACCGGTTCTCTATCTAGCCCCAGAGTGGCGCACTGGGAGTGCCGACTAAACAATAAAAAAAAAATTAATAGAAGCACTGATTTCTATAAGTGAAGTCTCTGACAAAGACCTCCTTTGTCTCCATGTGAACTGCACTATTGTGCTCCGGAGTGTTTAAGGCAGCTTTGTCTGTTGACCGCATATTGCCACATGCTAATCACTGCTGCGTTTCGAGAGTATAAGTTTCTGCCAATGCTAGTGTTTTGCATTTGGGAAATAGGCATTAATGCTTTCATAGCTTTTTTTTTAAGAAATACAGTCTATTTTATGGAGCAGACTCTCTGGTCAACATGATAGAATAGTATGGTGAGAGATGATGTGAGATGGTCACAGAATAAGAAGGGGAGGGGGGTTGGCAGTCTGCCCTCTACAATACATTTGTAACAGAGATGGGTAAAATTAGCCGTCGAGACGTTCTCCTGGATTCGTCATACAGTATATTCTAGTTTGTTAGCGGAATGAACTCTGATGACTCGATGGCTCAGTGATCAGAAATCTGGACTTGAGAACCAGTGGCATCGGTTCGATCCGTATAGCGGGCATTTTTTTTTCTCTTTTTTATTGAACGAGGAACATAAAGAATTAAAAGCTCTATCCATAGGCCATAATTTTTTCAGTAATATCCCCATGCCATGTCTTCCTCTGACCTCATTAAATGAAAAGGTTACCTTAACTAGGCATAATGAACACACGTGTACTGTAGATAGCAGATTCGCGGCCGCAATGGCTTTCTCTCTAGATCCGTCAGTGGGCTTAGCATGTTCTGAATGGAAACGCATCTTGCCTATCACATAACTTACCTATGGGCTTTGGCAAAAGCAAAGAGGCTCTTAGCACTGTTCAAGAGCTGGTCAGCGTAGGCTGTGTCACCTTTGTCTCTGAAGATAATGGAACCTGCGGCCATACCTGCAGCGTAACTTCCAGCAATATCACTGCCCGGAGTGTTGGCATCGGCCTTCTTACACGGTCTGTTCATGGTCATGTCTTCTGGCCGGCCCCAGAACGGGTGGTCCAGGTTTCCATCCCCAATCTGTGAGGCAATGGTAGTACCAGAGATGAAAGAGCGCGACTCCGACACTAGTGTCTTTTTCTTTGTTTTGCTTTAAAATACAAATCTCTTTAATTAAATACTGTGCCTTTATCTTGAATATCGTACATTACTGACTAATTGGACAATTTTTAAAACTTTAATTGTTACCATAACTTAAAATTAAGTTATTTATATAACATTTTTATGGATCACCGGAAGTTAAAGCTATACTAGGCAACATGGCGGCAACATCTATTGTTGAAATGTCTTATTAACGGCCATGTATCTGAGGATGATGAGTCAAGAATCAATTGTGGTATGTATGGTAATAAATGAGGCAAAGATGTAAGTGTAGCAAACACCACTTGCAAGTCAGTGCATTATTTTCTGTCTCTTCCAGATTAATCGCAACCATCTTGGCTTGCCTAGGGACTGATACTTCCTTTGCTAAGAAGGAAGTTGCGCGACTTGCCCTTTCGTCAAATTGCAGGACCAAATAAACGAAGCTTTAGAAAACAAATGTGGAACTCGACCTCACACACCAACACAAATGATAATCTTGGAGCGTCTCGGAATCACTGACGTTGCTTCGCACCCAAAGACCTATGCCCCAAGCCATACCATACCTGAGTAACTAGCTCTTGATTGGCAGCGTCCCATGAGCCCAACATGTAGTCATAAGCCCACTTGATCATGTCATACATCATGTCCAGCTGTCCGGCTTGCACGTAACCGTCTTTGAACTGGACGAGGGACCAACTCAGTATGTCCACCGCAGCACCGAAGGGCAGCCCAAATTTCACGTGATCACCGGCATCATACCAGCCGCCTACCACGCAGTCACCGAGGGCGGAATCGCCTGAAGAAAATCGCAGCAGTTTGAATATCGTAGATTAAAGGAAATAATCCGATAAACGCCATCCTGACTGCATTTGGGTTTTTCATGCATTTGGACTTCCAAATCGCCCACATCATGTGATATTCTCAGACCTCTAACTGTAATAGCTTCATGATACGATAATATAGCTGCGAGATATTTGCTACGCAATACATCGATGGGAGCACAAATCGATATATTGCACCAAATCTTTTCGTACTCAAAAAGCCTTTGTCGACTCGTGAACTTGAGAAATTTTCGGGTTGGCATTCAAACAATGTCAGTGACAAAAACCGCCAAAACTGTATTCTTTTCACTGTTGCTTGGTAAGTTCTAACTAAACAGATTGAACTCTGCATTAACAGTAGAGCTTATTTCCGCAGAATCACTTTATTAAGTGCAGTTTTATGTTGGTTTTTTTTTGTTTCTCCTATAACATTTCCATTTGGGTGTTTATCGGGTTAAAGCATCCAAGCGACGACGTGATCAATATCAGTAAGCCGGGACCTACATTAAGAGTACCCGTTTTGAGTTCTAATGTGTGCAGAAAATGCTGCAACTCTCTCTCTCTCTCTCTCTCTCTCTCTCTCTCTCTCTCTCTCTCCACAGACCCCCTTCTTTCTCTTTCTCTCTCTCTTTTTCTCACTCTCTCACTCTCACACACCCACACTCACTTCCCCAACACAACTTCGCCGCTTCTCTCCCTCTCTTCTCCCTTGCTCTTATTGTCTCTATCCCTACTTCTTTCTCTTTACCTCTCCACGGTATGGGATTGTTGGCTGGAAGTTGCCCAGATCTCTGGGCATCATAAAACAAGATGGATTTGGCTAGAGCATCTGCATAGTCCTTGGCAGCCAGTGACCCAGCTAGCAGGAGGGAGAGCAACAGGCAGCAGCTCAGTAACTTCATTGTTGTTCTTTGGTAGCTGGTGGATGGTAGAAAGACTGGATGATAGTGGATAATACTTGGAACATTACGGGAATCTATTTGCATCGAAAAAATATTCTTTGAAATGATTAATTCCCTCGTGTGTCTCACTTCCGGGGACAATGCAAGGAACGTTAACTCTATGACTTAATAAAGGTAAAGGATATTGAAGACATAGAACATGATTAAGTCCTTTGTATGTCGTTCACTTCTGGTGGGTGTGTAAGGGAAGTGAACACTATTGTTTTTGCAGGCTGAGTACATAGAAGACACAAATATCACGTTTATTCCACTCTGTGTCCTCAACATTGGAAAATATGCAGATGTAGATACCTCTTTAATGGCCTCGTTCTGTTTCAGTGTCCATATCACGTTATTGGAGAATCATAAATACTGAATACAGCACAGCTTAGGCAGAATAATAATATATAATTAGTATCTGGGCAGGGGTATACCCTGTGTGTCCTGACTAAATTTGTTCAAGTTATTATTTGTTGACTGTCGATTTTCATATGTAATAAGACACACTGAGTATTTCTGTATGTTCTTTAAAAAAAAAACAGTCATATTTAAGTTTTGAAACGGAGACTAATGGAAAGTCTTGTATGATGGGCAAATTGTTTTGGCCCTGTTAAACAAATTCGTCATGCTCTGTCCACATTTGCCAAAGTGACTTTTTGAGGTTTTATGAAATCTAGTACTCTGAACTCGTTGCCCAAAACCAAATAATGAGGTAGATGTGGGTTAGCTTTGAAAATGAGGATACAAACAGTTGAAAAGATGAATGAACAATCAGAGTAGTAGAAACAATTCAAAGGGATAAATTTTTTTTTTAAAAATTAGGCGAATGTGGAATGAGCATGACCAGTTAGCAATCAGTCTTATCTTACCTTGAGAATACTTTCTGAGAAGAATGAGTAGAACAATACTTATGAGCTCTTATAAAGCTAATCCAGCTCGTGATGAAATTGACAATTTTTTGCCCTCATTATCGCAAATGAAATTTAGGTTACATCGATATAGTGAAATATCGATACTACCAACATTTCTTTTCGTCCCTGCCCCCAAAAAACCGTCGATTCTTTGTAACGGTGACTCGCTTAATTGCAACTTCCGTGTAAATTTTTTATTAGAAGCAGATTGTTGTATTTTTATATAAAAGTAACTGGTGTAATCTCATGCCCTTTTAACTGCACATTTTCCCATGCTCCAGGAGATTTACGATTTAAGGGAGTCAGGTCTACTTGTAATGAACTGACATCGCCATCAGTACAACAGTAACAACAGTAACAGTAGTAACAGCTTCAGTCCTTTCTACAAGAGCAAACCTGGTTTTCTAGGCGGATCACAAGGTCCTCTTAGCTTTGTATTGTTTACTTTTCCCACTTCCTTGAATTCGCCATCACTTTCTTTGATTTGATATAGATTATGTACTGTAGTTGAGTTATAGGCCCAGAGCCCAATAAAGACATTAAATCTTGAATTTTGAATCTTGTTTACTTCAACTCTGTTTCGATTGCTGTGTAATCTATAAAGTTATTACAATGTTTTCAAATATTCTCTCATTTCCACCACCGCCACCACCACACCAACCACCACCTCCTCCACCTCCTCCACCTCCACAATCACCACCACCACCTCCTCCATCTCCACAATCACCACCACCTCCTCCTTCCTCTCCAAGAATGGGTCATTCTCAAACATTAACTTCAAGATACAGGCGTTTTGCTGCCCTGCAGTTCAAACAGACAATGTGTGCGGTTCCCACAACAATTATGTCCTTGACAGTTGTTAAGTAATTTGGATATGTAAAAATCAGAGTAGAAAATAGCCCTCGGTACAGAGGTCTGAAAAAAAAGTTCAAATCATCCATATAGGGTTGCTTTGACACAATGTTGACGATGTTGTTTTGTGCATTTATGGGGTT
>JAWQUT010000300.1:505543-537619 GCA_033807755.1 Ellobium chinense | reverse complement strand
ACTGAAGCACTGCATTCCAATTGCACAGCTGACTGGAACTGGAAAAGAAGATGGGGAAAGAGATTTAGAACAGTTTTAGCAGTTCACTATGTGTCCGGGTACTTCTTTCTTAAGGTATGAAGATGCCAATGTATTTTTCACTGTTGGCTATATTAGGTTTTACAACTCTCATTAACTTATCCTGGGGTGTCGTGTCAAAATACTTTCCAAATATGTTGTTTAGCCCTTCCTCCAGATTTTGACACAAAGAAAAATGCACCTGAACCAGTCATATTTTGAGAACTTAGGCAGTGAAGCAGACAATCTAATATCTTAGGCCTTTTCACTCAGTAAACAGGGTAACCTTACCCACCTAGCAACAACCACAAATTTTATACTTGAGTGACGTAAACCTCACCTATTCTGAGTCTACACATATATTTGCACCTATCTAAGCCTTTGAAATTAAAATCCAACCCCTTCACCCCCTCCCCATGGCCAAATTTCTGATTTTATCGGGACTATTTCAAATTGCATATTTTTATGCCAGGTGCTATTGGCATCTTCATACCTGAATGCCTTGGCTACTTTGTTTAGCTAGAGTGACAGTTTTCTCATCTTCATCCAGTAGAAGAGGCAACAATCTTCTTTGGAGTGACAGTAGACAAACGGCTCACCTAGAAGACCCACGTGGAGAGTATCAATGTTAAAACAACAACAAAAAGAACTATCACTTATGAGGGAACTTACAGAAACAGCATGGGGTGCGAACTCAAGGATATTAAGACAGGTATACCAGAAAGTTGTGAGACTTGTATCACTGTATGCCTCACTAACCTGCTGTACTGTCCAACATAAAAACATAAATCTGGAAAGCAAAACTCAGAACCAAGGTCTAAAACTTTGCCTTGGCACCATGACATCATCATTCGTCCAAGATCTGGATTGTTCTGATTTTTTAGACGTGCACAAAGCTGATGAGCATCTAGAAAGTTCCCATGTCTTCAACAACAAAGATATCGATACTGATAAAACTTACATTAATATGTCTTACCAAAAATAAAGATTTCTTGAATTTCGCTGGACGACTGTAAAACGGTCTTTGTATATCGTTGGCTCTATATTGCCTAAATTTAACGTTTAGCTTGGGGTAAATTGCTGATTTAAAAAACCACTTTCATTCAATTGTTTTAAAAAGTCTTTCTTTGTCACTGCTTTGAAAGGACGAACACATTTTTGTTTTCTTTATCGAAACACCGCCGAATCACTTCGTGCCGCCAACGTTAAAAGCAGGTGAAGGACAAATATAGAATGCAAAAAGTTTTGTTCACTTGAATGTGTCAGTCAATGCCATAAAGTATTGTTGAAACTTTTAAATTATTGACTTCAGTTGTAAACACTGGAAATGACTTTATATCATAGAGATAAGCGTTGTTCTCTTTATGATCTAAGAATTTGATAAATATTAAACAATGCTAATCAAATTGAAAAAGGAGAGTAGGTATTCACAGAAATTTGCCAAAGTTTCGGCTTAAATTATATATTAAATAATATAAATTTCCCTTCGATTTTTACACTGTTAACAGTCCAGCCCTCCCACCTTTTTCTCCACTGTAGTTTCTGCCTTTCCCCCAACATTGCTATGGCTCATATACTGGTATTTACAGCCGGGTTAGTAAGACCATAATTTTCACTGTTCCCTTCGTTTCTTTTTTCTTCCCAGGCCTGCCACTACTTTACCAGGTCGCCCAATAGCCCACTCTTTGCACTTTAAGAAAAAAGAAGACAGTTGGTTTATATGCTGAAAATAGGCCTGGCCAAAAAGTAATCGGCCACCTGGGTTCCAAGATTGTTCTTCTTTATCCGAACCTGTGATTTCTTCTGCCTGGACCCGGCTTCGTGATTATATACTCGCCAAAGAAGACCCTGATAATGTAATTATGCTTTATCAGACTTGAAACAGCGGACTATGCCACTAGTTAACTTGCGAGAAAGCACGACCATTGGAAAACGTTGGTCTTGTTATGACAATAAGCAAGAGACGTTCGTCACAGGCACGCCACAAACCAAAATCCACTTTTCTCCCCAACACTGGCAGTATGCATAATCTTTACGTTAGTCCAACGCACTAATGATAACCACTGGAAACTCCCAAAAACAATAATAGTGTTCACTGTGATTAAAGTAATATGTTAATCAGTGCAAAGATTATGTATACTGCCACAGGAGCCGTACGTTACCCGCGAGTTTTGGATATGGAGATGAGAGGTTGCAGCCAATTAGGAAATATGCACACACAAAAAACACCCGGTACCCGCGCACCGAGGTTTTGATCAGAACAATTACTGTTACCTTGATTACTTACTAAATCATATTATTATTTGGTACAGGCAGGCTAGAAACTGTCACACTGTAGACTGAATGCAAACGACTGCAAGCTTCAGCCGTGACTTGTCGAAGCCACGCCCAGTTAACTATGACCATAAAGACAAAAATACTTTCTTGCCCACAGTTTTCATTCTTACCTGACCNACTCATAAGATTTTCAAGCAACCTGCTAAGTGACTCCTACACTGATGGTCTGCCAAGCCTAGGGAGGTTTAGCACTATGAAATCAGGATTTATCAATGCAGAGTTGTTTTTTCTCTGGTTTGTAGAGTGTTTTATGCCAAACATAGGAAGCAAACGCTCCTGCCTTCTGATACTTGACAACCTCAGCACTCATGTTTCTACCAAAGCCATTGATGAGGCCAGAAGAAATGGCATAGATCTGCTCTTTTTACCAGCGAAAACGTCGCACATCCTGTAGCATCTGGATGTTGGATATTTTTACGTGTTAAAAGAAAAGGTTGCAGAAATTACATCTTCTTTAGGATATATCAGGGCTTCCCATCTCCCACGGCACTTATTTACAATGGTTATTCAAATTCAAAAGTCATATATTCTTCATCTTCATCTCAGACTCCCTATTCCTCCATCAATGTGACCATTGATAACATTTCTAGTTCTGCTTGAATTTCCTAATAAGGAAACAAAACTTGCTCAAGGTTCACAATTTTTTGGGGCTTATTTTTCCCTGTTATCCTCTGTTCTTTATCCTCTGTTCTTTCAATGCTTTTCACTGCATTGCATGAACACATTCAAAATCAACTCAACTGACTAAATTCCTTAAATTTTATCTCACATCTGGAACTAGAGATAAATGCGCAGACAAGACTCTAACAGTCTTGCATTTCAAACAATGACTGCTCCCCTCATAAAAATATCAATAAACCATTGCCGTAGGTCTACTGGCCTGGTCGCAGGCGTGGTAGGTTTATAGGGTTAACAAAAATCGTCATAATTTTCTTCTCAGTGCACAAAACTAGACTAGACTAGCTGAAATCTGGCAAGAGAATGTATATTTGAGATCTTCAAACCCTGCTTGTTTTTTAAAATAGGCGATTTCATGTTCCACCAGGTGACGAGCACTGTCCTACTTTTTTGTAACTTGAGCCACCTCTTTAGAGTGGGTCTATAAAACATTGTTTTTTTGGTGTATTATCTCAAAGAATTAAAAAAAAATGGTCTTGAATCGATGAAAGAAAGTTCATACTACTAAAAAATCAAGGAAATAGCCAGTTGCTTAAACGGGACAGAAATAAGAATATCAGAATATGTAAAAACATGACGAGCACTGTCCTACCCACTCTAGTCTGGACTGTCTAGTAGAGACCTGCTGGACCTGCACGAAATACGCAATGAGAGGCAGTGCCTAATCTACGTAAAATCCCCACCTGATGAATNCATGACGAGCACTGTCCTACCCACTCTAGTCTGGACTGTCTAGTAGAGACCTGCTGGACCTGCACGAAATAGTCAAATACAAAGGTGACACGTATTTTCGGCAGTCTAACGAAAGAAACTCCAAATGCCAACTCCAAACACAAAAACTAAATTGAAAACAAAAATAATTCAAAGGGTTATCCAACTTACCTCCAAAAAATAATGTCTATGTGGGTTAAAACCCTATTCCCCGGGAATACAGAGCGATTGAACACGCTGACCCATTGGGTTCCACCATTTTGAATCTGTCATGTATTTTCGGCAATTATGGTCCGGTGTTGAGGTGGGCGTGGCAGGGTGCGTTCAGACACTTGAATCAGTGAAAACTTGAAGTACAGATTCAACCGATGAATTCACAAATGTGCAGACATAAAATCTGTCCACCAAAAATTAGTCAAAGTTACAAATTCCAAATTTTAACTCAGAACTGTTGAATTTGTGTAAACATGACAAAAGAAGATGGTCAAGTTGCACTATTTTTCCATAGCTGGCTGATGATGACATGGGCAGATGTACGTTTCACCCAGCCTACCAACTCTGAAAGGAGTGCAGAATGAGACATGTGTCCAATGTGAGCATCCTTGGTGATCACATTTGACCCACTTGACAATAATTAGGGAGACTGCCCCTTGCAAAGCTTGTGGTGAAAATCGTTTGCAAATGCAGCAGAGATCTTCACTGGATATTTCATCATCACTGCCATGATCTGAACAATATTTGTTGATGCTCCTATTGTGGAGGTAGGCCTACTTTTATACCAATGTCTAAATGATTGTTGTCAAATCTAGATGTTCATATATGCCTTATCAAAATTGTATGCCTTTCTCAAAAAGCAAATTTACCATCTGCTCTTATTTAGGATATCACTTCCCAGCTAACACACTATCTTGGCCCAATATGGTGGTGATAATGGTAGTGATGATTATGCTAATGATAATGATGAGTATAATGAAAACACAAAAAAGGAAGGCAAATTTATTTGACATTTTATTAAACCACATCAAATATATTCTGATAAAGCTAAGAAGAAGAAAGGCTTAAAAGAGACTTAAAGAAAGAGGAATGAGACAAGATTAAACCCAAAAAAAAAAAAAAGGACCTAAGCAACATAGTGACTTGAAGACGCCCTAAATGATGTTTGCCGTTATCGGGAATTCCCGATATGGCATCACGGCGACAAGAAAGACCCTAACAAACGATGCTGATGTTAAAAAAAAAAAATAATAATAAGATAAGTGCTCGAAAATGGTCCGTTAAATCGAGATAAAAAAAGTATTAACTAAAAGTCTATTAAAACCACTACCTAAATTTTCTGTTCTTCAAACTCTTACCATGTTCAGTTTGATACGCAACATCGTTGCTCTGCAGAGTCAGAAAACACTCTTAAGTACGAAACAAGTACCGACCGCCTGCTAACGGAAGCTCAAGGGAAGCTACTCACAAAACAAAAGTGTTGACGAAAATGGGTGACTGCCGAAAATATGTGTCACGTCCGAAGAGCTTATTATAGTCCGTCCAACATTATACGGTTTTCGTTTATCGCGAATATCTCCGATTTGCTTTGATCAATCTTCGCCAAATTTTGCATAGCCTCCTGTTTCAATTTGTCTTAGCAGAGACATATTTATTCACATGTGGACAGTTGCAGATAAAAAAGTTTTATTCATTAAAGTATATAAAATACTTAGGAAACCCGATGACTTAAAGAACAGACATTTTACAGTATTCACAGTAGTCTTCTTTTCACGGCAGGTTCACATAAGAGCAAGTCCAAATAATTCGGTTAATGCAACATTCTGTGGTTTAGCTGTTTAGACATAACAAGCGCTATTTTTACCGCAGACAGCAAGGACAAAATACTACGCCCGGAATCAGACAAGTTACATTTCACATGCATAAAATACTCACAACAACACAACAATAGTTACAAACAGTGTAATTTACACTGATACTCGACCTCCCCGATTATTCCCCTCTTCTCCCCCCCCGCCTCTTCCACGTACTTTAATATAAAGGCTGATCTTTGTGCAAATTCTTGCATTCCCGATTTCACGCATCACTGCCATTTATTCTCTGCATCTAATTCAGTTCACGTTTATAAACTAGACAGACACCCAAAAAGTTCATATTTACTCATATATTATATAAAAAATAAAAAAATAGCCTCGATTTTGTATGTGGCATAGCATCATTACCGCTGTTCGAATCGACTTGAAACTTTCTGTGTGCCTTCGTTTTACTCTCAGCACGTTACAAGGGTGCATTTCGTTACTCCAGTCGATCGCTAAGTATTTTATTAAATTTCGTTTGTGTCGTAACCAGATCCACGTAGATACCGCACCGCCACACTTTTTAAGCCTTTTAGCTAGTATTATAAAACTGGGGAAGAGAATAACAGTTCTTCCCAATCAAGTAGCTGCAACTTTACACATCTCATACAATTCAGATTTAACCATGTTTCTATTACAGACAGAGCCAACCTTTCTATCAAGGTAAATTCAAGGTCGTCAGTAACTTTTCGAGTTATCTTGATAGGCACTCCAGACGACCAATCAGCCGAACGGGACAGTCATATCATAACTATTCCTCACAACAAACAAAATTACATAATTCGCATACCGACTAAATGCTATATATTTAGGTATTGCATTTATCCAAGTCCAAACCAAGTCAAACAGAGCTCTTGTTAAAACATGCTTTGCAATTATCCATATCAAATATGTGTTTGCGTTTAGGGAAGCTGCGTTTCATCACGTCACATTCCATGAAGCTGTAAACTACCTTATCTTTGCGATTTCCTTTCGGTCGAGTATTTTATATAACTTTACGAAGAAAACTTTTATATTTCCATCTCTATAACCGTCAAAAATTACTCTCTTGTTAAGACAAACTGAAACAGGTGGCAATCCCAGATTTGGTAAGGATTGATCAAAGCAAACAGGAGATATTCGCGAAAAACGAAAACCGTATATTGTTGGACGGACTATAGTTATATCGTTCTCTTGAGGTCTAACACATAAGGTATGGCTGCTGTTTAAAGACAGTGCAAGTTTCAGCATCGATGCAAGAACACAGTCTTATTTGCAGACAGGGCAAGCTGCATTCATTCGAAAAGCTTGTTAGTTATATCGTTCTATTGAGGTCTAACATCTAAAATATGGTTGCTGTTTAAAGATAGTGCAAGCCTTCAGCATCTATGCAAGAACACAGTCTTATTTGCAGACAGGGCAAGCTGCATTCATCCGAAAAGCTTGTTAGTTATATCGTTCTATTGAGGTCTAACACCTAATGTATGGTTGCTGTTTAAAGATAGTGCAAGCCTTCAGCATCTATGCAAGAACACAGTCTTATTTGCAGACAGGGCAAGCTGCATTCATCCGAAAAGCTTGTTAGTTATATCGTTCTATTGAGGTCTAACACCTAATGTATGGTTGCTGTTTAAAGATAGTGCAAGCCTTCAGCATCTTTGCAAGAACACAGTCATGCTTGCAAACAAGGCAAGCTGTATTCATCTGAAAAGTTCGTCAGTATATAGTTTTCTTGAGGTCTAATCTTTAATGTATGGGTTCTACAACCCAACTGACCAAGGATGAAAATGATGAAACGCTTGTTTTTAGTGTTGTGTTCATCTCCATCTGTTTTTGCCTCTGCTATAGATGACAACATCAAAGAAAATATAACTAGTGTTAATCCTCCTGCGTGTTAGATATTCTTTATGAGCTGGTAGAAGCGAGACGACAACAGGATGTAATCCAACTTTGCCTAGTTCATGAGAAAAAACATGTTTTCTATACAGAGATTTCTATTTCACCGCTTCTTTGGTTTTCACATTATTTCTTGTCGCATCAAGTTTGAGCATCAAATCAACAACAACAAAATATTGTCTTTATACAGTCTAAAGTAAACAGACTTATAAATATTCTGTTAATATGTTTAGTAAGACTCTGTAGTATTTAGAAGAACCTACTTAGTTTAACATTATATAAATTATATAAAAAAGATAAGGTCTTCGCGCAGCCAGTTCTTGCATTGTTCTTTGCTATAATGTATTTATATCGGACAAAAGCTCAGGGAATATCAACTCGTCACACTAGTAATGCAGTTGGCAGTTGGCACAAGTCCCTTTTAGCAACCTAAAGTAGAAGTAAGCCAGCTTATCAGAGGAGTCAACATGTCGTGCCATGATGTGTTATGCTTTATTGACACTTAAAACAACCATTGACTTATCTGTTTCAGTGCGCCAATATTAAGGGGATAGACTACCCTTCCATTGTAGATTATAGTGCTTTACTATGATGTGCACTAATTTCAGTGCACTTTGCATATACCGTGGGCCCTAAAATACTAATTTGTGCACTTTTTCCTGTTATGAGTGTTAATCGCAGGAAACATGTATCTTAAAATTACTTTACCTCCAGTTTTCACGCTTCTATTTAAGACACATTGATGCATATGCTTACAGAAGCACTGTATTTTTTTTCTAAATTTAATTCTTATTACTTCCCTTTGAGAGGCTGACTTTTCCATCAGATCCACGTAACTTCTTCATAAGTTGCAAGTATTAAATCCTCTCAGTAGAAAGGTGCATTTATGTGTCTTTGATACATGTGTGATATCTGGAGCTGAAGTAACGACTGTACTGTGAGATAAAATTTTCCTAAGATCAACACTTCAATAGCAAACAATGCTTTATCTAACATTTTGATGCGAGATAAATGAATTACAATAGATCAGTGCGCATCACAGCAATATGCACTATAATTACTGTGGAGAGTTAGTCTTCCCCTTTAAGTTCGTGTTTATACATTTTTATATGATCATGAATACAATGTGCTAAATCGGGTACATTATATATTACGCTCATAATTCTGTTATTACATTTTGAGTAGCGATTTCTGAGTAACAATAATAAAACACTTTAATGGGCTATAGGCTATTATCTTTATTATATATTATAGTTCGTCTACCACAATTTCTTAGTCTACTTCCTCTTTTTCGTCCTCTTCTTTGTATACTGTATGCAATTTCATGGACACAAACAATTTATGAGCCTAGTTTGGAGCGATCTAAGCTGTGTTTGTCGTGAGCTCTTGCAGTACATATAGGTGCTACTGACTGATAGCTTCTATGTGTGCAAAATGGATGCACTCTCTTGCATCATTGCGCAGAATGCCGGTTCAAGGTTCCTTTATTAATGAAAAACCCGAGGCAGATTCTTATCTTATCTGAAAATAGAACATAAAAATAAGGCGTATGTCACATACATTGCAATTTTTTTCTTTAGTACCGTGATTGGTGGCTTGAGTCTGAAATTTAAGCACGCAAGAATCAGAATTGGCACCCTAAGCCGTTTCTTATCTGTCCTTACAGTTCTGACTAACCAGTATGTTGTGACCAGGAATTGGTGGGGATACCAGATGTCATTTCCACCGTTTCAGGCACACGTAGTTCCTCTTCTTTTTGCTGAGAGTGGGTCAGATCATTTAATACCTGTTTTGGACGGTCACTCGCAGTTCAAACCTGTGAACTTTCCGATTACAAGTAAAATACTAATTTCAATTTCAGTTTAATTTGGGTTGCACCGGAAGCAGCATCACATTTTTCCCGCGAGTTGTCACCCAATTTTTTAACCTCATCTCTGATGTTCTTCATTCTTATTCTAGGAAATTTTTTTTGCCTCTTTAAAAGTCTCCGAATAGGACAGTTGCTTTAAGAAATTATAAATACCGCTAAATAAACAATCAACCAAGTTTCATTTAAAAGTTATTCTTGATTTCTTGATCAAGGGAATTTTTTTTTTTGGATTGTTTGGAAGTTTCCGAATAAGGCAACTGCTTTCGGGAATTATAAATACAGCCATAAATATCCAAGCCAACCCAAACAAACTATTATTGCAATATCTTGTCATCATATCATCAATGGAAAAAACACGGAAAAAACTAAAGAACACAATCAGCAGCCAGGCTATCATACACATCACAAGTTTCTTGCGTAAAAGTATTTGGCTATGGAACTGTGCATCAGCACTTTCTTCTCAAACCGTTCTCAGTGAAGTTTCTGCGGCTACATTTTAAGTGCTAAGCAATATTTGTGCAGTGACCTATCACTAGGGGTGTAGCGACGGTGATTTTTTTTTCTTTNTTTTTTTTTTTGGGGGGGGGGTAGTCTAGCACTTACATCTAAACAGCTGTCTAAAACCGTCAATGGCCGACTTATATAAAGATTTGCAAAAGACTTGAGATTTCCTACGAACTGGATATATATGGCCATTATAATTATCTGTCATCAACCTTTCTGCATACTCTAGAGCCTAAGGAACTACTGTTAATTAAACCGATGCACTTTTGGAATCGTTCTTTAATATGTGTTCATTGTTCCAGTTACGAAGAAGCCCTGTCACTTGAAATACCATACATTTTCAGAGATATATAAATTTTTTTTGCATAGAAAATCAGTCAGTTTTGATCTAAAGCCCGCTGGAATAAGAAAAAAAAAGGGGCAAAAACGGGAAACCGTTATAGGGAAAAGGGCTTGCCGTTCTTGTGCTAAAAGAAAATAATTATAATAGCCACTACCGCGGGTAATCTAGTTTTCCCTCAGATTATTTGCCACCTGTTTTCTAAATAGTTTCTCTCCGATCTCTGGTGACACAGCCCTCGATACAATACATCGTGCATATGGGAGCTCTGAATCTGTGAGACCGTGTATGGGCCTTCAGATTATCGGCGAGTAAAACCAGCTAATCGTGACAAAATCGTATTGTCAATGTTTGTAAATGGCTTGTAGGTGAAATAGTATAAGTGTGATATTTGAAAATTTTACAAAACATTTCAGATTAGTTCAATAATATTGGATAAATACGACAATATATCGGTAATCTCAGATTCATAGATTACATGGAAGCTACGCCCTGCTTATCACTGTCCGTCATAAACCTGATCTCTAGTCCTCACTATGGCATAGGCCAAAACATTTTTGAAGTAATCAAAATGTTGTTATGAAAACACACACAACACGCTCGATCAGCGTATCTTGTGAACGTCTGCAAATCGTCACACCGAAATTCTGAAGTGGACAGATTATATTAGGGCAGTCAGTGCTCTGCCCCTCCACCCCTTCGATATATCAAAAACAAATGAGCTCAGACAGTGTATCGTGTGAACGTTTACAAATCGGCAACTGGAAATTTTGAAGTGGACATTATAATAGTACCAGTGCAGTCAGTGCTCTGCTACTCCTCCTCTTCGTTATGTCTAAAACATGCGAGATTTGCAGAGTGGGGGCTTTGTCCAAAAGGAATTCAGTAACAACGGACAATATTACTTGAAGCTCACAGATTCGCAGACATTTTTGTACAATTTATGTTCCCAGCTCTTCTCCGGACTGAGTAAATCAAAGTAACAGCTGCCCATTTGCACAGGCCATACTCTCACTTATTCTAATCTTTCTTCTGTCCTAGTTCTATTCTCACCTTGTCTCTATGTCAATTTACCATCCAACATTAAGGTAGTCAGATGTACATTAACGACGCAACTGAATCCTATTATAATGCTGTGCCTGCTCTTGGAAACTAGAGCTAGATCTAGGAATAGGCCGATGGCATAAAGAATATTATAACGGCTTCAGTTTTATGAGTCCTTGATTCGTCATCCTTGCTTCAGATTTATTCTGTGATCATGTTCAACCCGCTATTTACCATAGTAAAAAAAAAGGAAACACTGAGAGGCGTAGATCTTGTAGATATGTGGACTGTAATAAAGATCTCTGCTAAGTAAAACCGCAATTCCTCATTATCTCAGTAGGCATTTTAGATATTGAGTGTAGGTTGGTTTTTTTTCGGGATGAGTAGGTGTCGAGAGGAGGGGATCTTATCAGAAATGAAGGTAGTTTAGTACATCTGCGTGGTACGATATTGATTTTCATAACTTACATCCCACACTCTTACCCAGCGCTTTTGGAATGACTTGCACAACAAATCTGTGCCACCATTTTTATATTCTGAATAGATCCTGAGAGTGTTCCTTCCTTTCTTAAACCAGTTTACTGCACTCGACATGTAAGTAACCTCCTTTCAATACCATCTTGGTGCAATAACTCTTATTATATGTAAGGAACAGAAAAAAAAAACCAGCAGATACAGGATTGTTGCACCAGGGTGAAACATTTTCCTGAAATAGTTTTTCTCATTTTCTTCTGAAGTTTGCAACGATTGACAGTGATCAGTCATTCGTGGAGGTCGGATACCTGGCTCTGTCAACACATTTCGTCTCTTTCTCATTTTTATTAAAGTTTAATGTGTTGACTTTTTTAACTGTCTCAAGTCCACGGGTTTCTACCGCTCAAGCGCACGAATTTTGCAATATTAATTATTCAAGTAGTCTTCTTTACACTCTCATGCTTAAGAAGCATATACAACCTTAACGCCACCAGAAAGTATCATGTATTTTCTTGATGAGCACTCACAAACGAAAGGCACACCATCAGTATTCCATCTCTACCTTTCTAGTCATCCCATCATCCTCATCATCATCATCATCGTCATTACCATCATCATCATTATCATCATCATCATCATTTATTTCACACAGAATAAAATATAACAGCGTCTACCAGTGTCCTACTATACAATTTTATTTAAATTACAAAAAGAAGCACACAATAAGAAAAAGTCAAATTTTCGGAATTAAAAATTCCTTCATCAGGAATAATGATAATAATGATAAGGAAGAAGAAGACATAGGAAAAGATCATCATCATCATCATTTAAAACTGAGAAAAATTAAAAGCTCAACCTTAGTTCAAGGAATTTAATAAAAACCTAGTTAAGAAAAAAGACCGAAAATTACTTCTAAACGTTTCGGCTTTAAGGCCTTTATCAATAGAACCGATGCGACTGTACCACAACTACAGGTATAATAATCTATAAGTTTGGGACTCTGAGTCAGAGAAGCAGCACCGCGGTTTTAATTTCCTCTGGACGCTGTCATAGTCAAATCCTTGATTTCATAAAATCACGAATCATTCATAAACGGAACAAGCATGAACACACTTAAATGCGCGCGATATGGCATATGGGAACAATGGCGATCCCATACCGGGATGGAAGACCATTATCCGCAACAGCAGCTGCACATCGTAAAAAATGCTTCAGAGCTGACCATGTTAAAATATGACAGGCAGACAGACAAACAGACAGACAGGCAGGCAGGCAGGCAGGCAGGCAGGCAGACAGACAAATAGATAGATAGATAGATAGATAGATAGATAGATAGATAGATAGATCGAGGAAAGGTAAAATGAGAGAGAAAATAGAAATAGTAATAGAGGGAATATGAGATACTGAGAGAGACAGTAGGGGATAGCTTGGTTGATTATGTAGCTGTAGATTAGTCCCTTACGGTGGGAAAATCTATTCGGGGACCCCCAAGCAACCCATATACTTTAATATAGTAATAATATTATTGTAACGTAGAGAAAAACATGGTAGCATGTTGGGTAGGCCATGTTAAATCAACTTTTGCTGGTCGTTATTTAGTCCCACTGTACTTAAGTCGAAGGATGGCGCTATGCTCTTGATGAAGAAACATTTCTCAGAATAATAATATTCTTTCTGAGACTACTCTCCACAGAAGGACATTACTCAGGGAGACAACCAAAAAAACAAAAAAACCTGAATTTTAAAATTATGTCCCTTCAAACATTTCGCCAGTTTTCGGTTATCTTGCATAATATTCCCATAACTTTGATCTCATTGCAGATTATAATGGACTACTGTCCTCGCACCTTGCGGTAACCACGGGAAACCCCCAAAACAGTACATGTAGTAATGTTCACCCTAGTAATGCAATGCGCAAATTCAAGCAAGGATTATGCATACGGCCACAATAGAACATCAATTCCCTTGATTACATACAAACACAGACGAACGTGCACGCACACTTATAAGCAAAACACACACACACACACACACACACACACACACACACACACACACACACACACACGCGCGCGCGCGCGCGCGCGCGCACGCAGAAAGACCATAAGACTTGAACCAATGCAGAAAGGAAAAAAAATAATTTTATTAATTTTATTCAACCAGACAAGCATCTAACTGCATTGAAAGGCTATGAATCTACTGACAACCTGTTCCAAATGCCCCAACCAAGGAATTGCTAAGATACAGACGTAGCTTATTAATGAATGACGCTATAGATAACATTACAGTCCGTATGGCCCTGTTAGTTTACCCCATGGGCTGTACTCACGAGAACTTCATTTTTGTAGGGCAAAACAGAGAGATAGCGAGAGAACATGCGGCAGTCAAGTACAGGTTGCCCTACTTTTTCTGCCACGCAAAATGCTCATTTGTCTGTCTTTCTCACTTTCTTGCCCTACAAAAATGGCGTCCCAGATCCACAAATCACGTGATACGGACTACAATGTTACTATATAATATGACAGCTTTAATTTTCACATCCGGGTCCCTTATGAACCGTTATGGCGGAGGTAGGCATGCGCAAATGGTATATCCTGGTGTTACCATTACAATGCACGTAACGAACTAAACGTGAAGTTCACATCTGATTCTAGCTCGCAACTTCCAATATCATCGTAACACCAGAAAATGCCATCATACGCTTGCCTACCTTTTTTCTTTCTTTGGGGGGTGNATAACGGTCCATAAAAAATCCGAGCTCCAGAATAAAAGCTCTCTACCTCCATGAGCTATCGACCGTGAGAACCGATGCTCGAATCCCTCACTGGTTACACGGACACTTGTTATTAGTAGTGGGCATGTTATTGGTGGCCTGAAGATGCAAAATGCCGGCCAGCGCGCCATGGAAGCCAGCATTGTAGTCTAGCGCCACCTCGTTCTGAACATAGTCGCTCCTGAGGTCTTGGTAGTTGTCCTGCTCGTCAGGACCGCCGACCAGGCCTCCATTGAGGACGTGGGGGCTGGGGCCAGGGTTGCCCAGTGCACCGTCACACGAGGCTGGTGGGTCTGGACACGAAGCAGCTCTGTGGTGAGGCTGAAGAGGGTACTTGGATCCGTAACCTGGGGAAGGTGAAGTTTTGATTCAACTTTTCATGACAAAGAAATGTAGTCATTCATTTTCAAGTATCACGGCACTGCTATGCCTAATGCCACCTGCACTTATACTTTTACCACTACTTCTACCACAAATTTTGTTGCTGCTGCTACTCCTACTTTACCTACCCTACTCCTACTACTACTCTTGCCACTGCTCAGGTTGCTACTACGGTAGTGCTGCTGCTGTCGCAGTTGCTAATTACTTCGATACTATTAATACTTTCACTACTTTTACTATATCGATGGAATCTCTTACCATAGTAAAAATTGCAATAACTCCACATGTTGAAGACTGAAAAGGTTGCATTCCGCTCCAATGCCCTTACGCAATTCTTCCAACGGTAAGAGATCCCAAGCGCATGTTCTCAAATATTAGCTGAGGGAAAACCAAAATATGTTTTTCTGTCTGTCTCCCTTCTGGGAAAGTATTTGCTTATAAAATTCAACATCAAGTTCGTTTGTAAGCTTTTCCACATACAGGCTGAATTTCCCCCCGTACACTGGTAATTATCATACATGCTCTCTGGTCTAACCTATTTCGTAGCTGTAGCATCCTCCGTCATGATTGTTGTCTCCGAGGATATAGTTGATCTGCTCCACTGCCCACTGTCTCATGGTGCTTGGCTGAATTCCCAATTCGGCGGCGACGAGAGCGACCAAGCCAGAGGTGGCTGCATACCTGAATATGACAAGAATTATGGGAATGGTAACGTCATAACGTAGTCTTGGATCATGTCATAATAACTCTGTTCATGAGACATTTCCTTTCTGCTATGGTGATATTAGATTTGCGTGAGCATCTCTGAGTATCGCTGAATTCGATGAACATTAACAGTTTTACCTAAGGAATTAATTCTGATATCATTATGGTCCGTCCCTAGCTCTCACAAATAATGAACCACACAATTACCAGTATGTGCTAATCCAGTAGAGGTGGAACTATAAGAAGCAAGACTTATAATAAAATTATAATTATATTGGCAGAGAAAAAGATAAAACCCAATACAGTCACAACCAAGGTAACAACGACAACAACAATATTTTTTTTAAAAAGGATCAAGGAGTCCGTAGAACAAGTCTAAACGAGTTCAAACTTTGCGTGTCTGGATGCAATACGCATTCTAATGCCGCTGGATCAGTGGACTGAATACATCAAAGTTATTAATTGAAAATGATTCATTCCCTTCTGTGTCGTTAACTTCCTGTGATTACGTAGGGGAAGCTAATCTTTTGCCTTACATAGGCCAAGTGCACTGAGGAAATCGATAATGAATACTTCCCTTGCGCATCTTACACCTTTGTTGAGTATTCACGGGGTGGTTAACTGTTTCATGTATCGGTATCTAGAATGTTACGATTTTGCGATCCATTCTTGAAAGTATATTTAGACAATGTTTGATTTACAACCAGTCCTTGCAAGCAGCAGCACGGATGACAGCACGGATCTAGCCTTGACCGACTGTATAACAGTTAATTACGATGACAAACTCTCATTGAGGGNGGGGGGTTGGCGGGGGGAGGGATTTTTAATCTATCCATGGAGGAAAACATCCTTGTATAAGGTCGTATTTCACAAACTATGTCCAAAGTAAACATTATACTGATTTTATGACGTCATCAGATTTCATGTCTATCTACTTACACTATAACAAATTTAGGAATAATTAATTAAACCTCTTCATGTTAGAGGAGGGTTGTATTCGATCTCTTTTTTTTTTCCAAACCTCAGTTTTGAGGCATTCGACGTTATACGTCAACATGAACAACCTGTTTAAACACTTGAGAGTTTGCGCATTAACGATGGGATCTCTTACCATCCTAAACATTCGTGCAAAGGTGCTGGATGCTCCTTTCAGAGTTAATGTAATTCTTACGATAATAAGAGATCCCATCGTAAATGCGCAAACTATCAGTTATGGCCAAAGTCGAACCTTAGTGATCCCCATTTGTCACGCCAGGCCAGACCACACGGTGTGTAATCGATACCGCCACCTTGGAACCAGTTGTTGGTGAAGTAACTCTCTACTGCATTTCTCCACTGAGCATCATTTGTTTCCTGATACAGCAAGGCTGAAAAGTTAATAAAAACAAACAAAGTCAGAATAAGCACTCGTGTGAAAAATATATCTTCTCTAAGGTCCTACTCCTATTCGGTTGATTAGTGCATTAGATATTGTGTAAAAAATGGTCGGTGCATCCTTAGTTTGTCTGTACTGTATTGCTTCTAGTGATCTCCGTTTATGTCGACGCACCTGGCGCCGCAATCTCCGTCGCTAAGAGACTCATCTCTCCATAAGGAGGGCAACATCCCCAGCATTCCCACCTAGTTCCTCCTCCCCATCCATGACCCTCCTCCCCTGATGCCAGGGAGTGGCATCGGCGAGCTAGGTCAGAAGTGAGGTGACCATGTACCGAACACAACGGAAAAAGCTCCTTTAAATATGTATCTTGTATCGTTTTCAGTATTATAATTTGTATTTAGAACTATGGCACGAAAGATGTTTGGACCGAAAACACAACTGATTTTATATAGCACTTTTACAATAAATGTTTACCATTGTGTGGCCCCATTCTATATGTATTGTACCTGGTCATTGTGAAGTTACGTGAGTGGGTACTAACCTGGATACGAAACTTATAAATCGTAATGGTTTTTCTAAAGACACCCAGTCAAAAACATATCTTCACCGATGAACGATTATTTCTGATATATCTAGTGATAGGCAAACGAGTCCAAGAGAGGTAATAACGGGAAAAAAATCAGATTCCTAACAGTTGAATAGTCCAGCCAGTTACCTCCCTTAAATAATTCCATAGAAAAAGCAAGGGCAGAAATCCAGCTTTTCATATCTGAGCCAAAAATAAAAGATTCTTTCTATTCTAGCCCAGGACCAAGCTTTTCACCAAATACTGGTTTGTGCCTGCTCGAGTTATTTTGCCGACCAACTAACAAAGACACAAAACAAACCTGGGCCGAAATAAAATCTCTATATCTTTAAGTATGTCATACATTTTATAGTAACCTTTTTTCTTTTTTTTTTTTGTTTTTGCCATCCGACTCTCTCATCTTATCTACTCTGCTCCTGTTGCTCCACTGCCTATGTCTGAGAGACCGGCGATGCCACCTTCTTCCACAACCTCCAACCACTGACAACACACTGTACACATCAACAACACAACAGGAGGACATGCACATTTGTTGGAGAGGCAATGGGCTGGCAATAGCGTACTGTTCACAGCTGACGGGATTATATCATCATCAGCATCAGAATCGTCATCATCATCTTCGTCATCATCGTCATCCTTAACTCTGCTTACCTTGACACTCAACCATTTTGTTGTCCCACCCCAGTGCCCAAGTATAGCTTGTATCTCCGAAAGTTGTGGCGTCAGTCAGGTACTGATTGTCCCCGGTTGCCTTGTACAGCCAAATTGCACCTTCACACATTTCATCCTTGTCCTCAGCAGACCCGTAGAATCCACCGGTATTGGTAAAGGGTCCTCTGGGAACAAGATAAAATAAAGTGTAATGGCGTAATGTGGCTCTTTCATTCCGGGGTGCGGACTAAACAACAAGAAAATTAATAGAAGCACTAATTTCTATAATATATAAGTGAAGTCTCTGACAGAGAAATCCTTTGTCTCCAAGTGAACTGCACTGTTGTGCTCCGGAGTGTCTAGGGCAGCTTTGTTTGTTGACCACATGTTGCTACATGCTAATGACTGCTGCATTTCGAGAGTATAAGTTTCTGCCAATGCTGGTGTTTTGCATTTGGGAAATGGGTATTAATGCTTTTACAGATATTATAAAAACATATTTTATGGAGCAGACTCCCCGGTCAACATAAAATAGTATGTCTGCAATGGCATTAGATGGCCACAGAATATTATGGGAAGGGGGTATTGCAGGATGCGAATCTGCCTTCTACAACACACTTGAGATAGACATGGGTAAAAAAGGCTGTCGTGACGTTATCCACTACTCGTCACACAGTATATTCTAGTTTACTAGCGGAGTGAACTCTGATGAGTCGATGGCTCAGTGACCAGAAATCTGGACTTGAGAGCCAAGGGTTCTCTGTTTGATCCGCACAACGGGCAATTTTTTTTTCGTTTTATTCAATGAGGAAAATAAAGAATTAATAGAATTAGCCATAGGCAATAATCTTTTCAGTAATATCCACATGTCATGTCTTTGACTTCATTAAATGAAACGGTTACCTTAAAATGGTATGATGAACACACGTGTACTGTAGATAGCAGATCCGCTGCCGCAATTGCTTTCTCTCTAGATCCGTCATGGGCTTAGAATGTTTTGATTGGAAACACATCTTGCCTGTCACATAACTTACCTATGGGCTTTGGCGAAAGCGAAGAGGCTTTTAGCACTGTCCAAGAGCTGGTCGGCGTAGGCTGTATCACCTTTGTCTCTGAAGATAATGGAACCTGCGGCCAAACCGGCAGCGTAACTTCCAGCAATATCACTGCCCGGAGAGCTGGCATCGGCCTTAACACACGGTCTGTTCATGGTCATGTCTTCTGGCCGGCCCCAGAACGCGTGGTCCAGGCCTCCATCCCCAATCTGTGAGGCAATGGTAGTACCAGAGATGAAAGAGCTTGACTTCGACACCAATGTCGACACCAGTGACACCACATTTATGCTGACACTAGACTTTCTTTGTTTTGTTTTAAAAATACAAATCTCTTTAATTAAAATACTGTGTCTCCACCTTCATTACAGACATTACTGCCTAATTTGACACTTTCAAAACTTAAATTATACTAAAATTAGGCTATTTTATATAGTATATTTATGGATCACCGCAAGTTAAAGCTATACTGGGCAACATGGCGGCAACCGGCTACGGTTGGAACGTCTGAATAATGGTCTTGTGTCTGAGGATGATGTGGCAAGAATCAATGGTGGTATGTATGGTAATGAGGCAAAGATATAAGTGTAGCAAACACTACTCTCAAGTCAGTGCATTATTTTCTGTCTCTTCCACATCAGTCGCAGCCATCTTGGCTTGCCTAGGAACTGAAACTTCCTTTGTTAAGGAAGGTGCGCAACTTGCCTTTTCGTCGAATTGCAGGACCAAACAAACGCAGCCTTAGAAAACAAATGTGGACCTTGACCTCATACATCAACACGAATGATAATCTTGGAGCGTCTCGGAAATACTGACGTTGCTTCGCACCCCAAGACCCATTACCCATGACCCAAGCCATACCATACCTGAGCAACTAACTCCTGGTTAGCAGCGTCCCATGAGCCCAGCATGTAGTCGTAAGCCCACTTGATCATGTCATACATCATGTCCAGCTGTCCGGCTTGCACGTAGCCGTCTTTAAACTGGACGAGGGACCAACTCAGTATGTCCACGGCAGCACCGAAGGGCAGCCCAAATTTCACGTGATCACCGGCATCATACCAGCCGCCTACCACGCAATCACCAAGGGCGGAATCACCTGAAGAAAATCGCAGCAGTTTGAATATCGTAGATTGAAGGAAATACTCCGATTAACGTCATCCTGACTGCATTTGGGTTTTTGATGCATTTGGACTTCCTATAGCATCGCTCACATCATGTGAAATTCTCAGACCTCTAAATGTAATAGCTCCATGATACCATAATATAACTGCGAGATATTTGCTATGCAATATATCGATGGGAGCACATATATTGCACCAAATCTTTCAGTACTCGAAATGCATTCGTCGGCTACAGAACTTGAGAAATTTTCGGGCTGGCATTCAAACAATCAGTGAGCCCGGATCTACATTAAGAGTACCCGTTATGAGTTCTATTGTATGTAGTAAATGCTGCAACTATCTCTCTCTCCCTCTGTCTCTGTCTCTGTCTCTGTGTCTCTCTCTCTGTGTGTCTCTCTCTCTCTCTCTCTCTCTCTCTCTCTCTCTCTCTGTCTCTTTCTTTTTCTCTTTCTCTCGTTCTCTCCACAGACCCTCCTCTCTCTCTTTCTCTCAGAGACCCTCTCTTTCTCTCTCCCTTTTTCTCACTCTCTCTCCCACGCACAAGCATACACACTCACTCCCCCAACACACCTTCGCCGTTTCTCTCCCTCTCTATCTCTTATTGTCTCTATCCGTAATTCTTTCTCTTTACCTCTCCACGGTATGGGATTGTTGGCTGGAAGTTGCCCAGATCTCTGGGCATCATAAAACAGGATGGATTTGGCTAGAGCGTCTGCATAGTCCTTGGCAGCCAGTGATCCAGCTAGCAGGAGGGAGAGCAACAGGCAGCAGCTCAGTAACTTCATTGTTGTTCTTTGGTAGCTGGTGGATGGCAGAGAGACTGGATGATAGTGAATAACACTTAAAACGTTACGGGAATCGATTTGCATCGAATAGTATTCTTTGAAATAATTAATTCTCTCGTGTGTCTCTAACTTCCGGGGACAATGCAAGAGACGTTAACGGTATGACTTAATAAAAGTCAAGGACATTGAAGACATAGAACATGAGTAAGTCTTTTGTATGTCGTTCACTTCCGGTGAATGTGTGTGGGAAGTTAATACTATTGTGTATGCAGGCTGAGTACATAGAAGACACAAAGAACATGATTAATTCCATTGTGTGTCCTTAACATTGGAAAGTATGCAGATGTGGGTACCTCTTTAATGGCCCCGTTCTATTCGGAGTCCATATCACTTTATTGGAGAAATATGAAGAGAGCACAGCTTAGGCAAAATAATAATTATTATTTGGACAGGGGTATGCGCTTTGTGCCCTGATAAAATTTGTTCAGTTTATCATTTGTCAACCATCGATTTTCATATGTAATAAGACACACTGTTTGAGTATTCTGTAGGTTCTTTAAAAAAAAACAAAAAAAACTGTCTGGTTTTAAAATGGAGACTAATGGAAAATCACGTATGACGGGGCAATATATTTCTGCCCTAAAATACTTTTAAAAAAGAGTCGTCATGCTCATTTCACATTTGCCTAAGGGATTGAGAAATCTTGCACGCTGAACTATGTGCATAAAGCAAAATAAGGTGGTAGACGTGGGTTAGCTTTAAAAATGGGGAATGCAAATCAAAGACAAATTTTGCATTTTAATTAATAGTTTAAAAAGATGAATGGACAATCAGAGCAGTAGAAACAATTTAAAGAATCAAAAAAAAACAAAAAACGACGTACGCGAATGTAGAATGAGCAAAACGAGATGGCAATCAGTCTTATCTTACCTTGAGAATACTTTATGAGACGAATGAGTGGAACAGTACCCATGAGCTCTTATAAAGCTAATCCAGCTCGTGATTAAGTTGACAATTTTTTGCCCTCATTATCGCAAATGAAATTTAGCATACTATCGATATAGTGAAATATCGATACTATCAATATTTCTTTTCGTTCCTTCCTCATAATACCGTCGATTCTTTGTAATGGTGACTCCCTTAACTGCAACTTCCGTGTAATTTGTTTTATTAGAAACAGATTATTGTATTTGTGTATGAAAGTAAGTGGTGTAATCGCATAACCTTTTAACTGAGATTTACGATTAAAGGATGTCGGGTCTACTTGTAATGAGCTGTTATCGCCACCAGTACAACAGTAACAATAGGAACAGCTTCAGTCCTTTCCACAACAGCAAACTTGGTTCTCTACGTGGAACACAAAGTCTTAGCTTTGTATTGTTTACTTTTCTCACTTCCTTGCCTTCATCTTCACTTCCTTTGATTTGATATAGATTATGTACTGTAGTTGAGTTATTGGCCCAGAGCCTAATAAAGACTTTATTTGAATCTTGTTTACTTCAACTCTGTTTGTTTCGATTGCTGTCGTAATCTATAAAGTTATTACAGTGTTTTCAAATATTCTCTCATTTCCACCACCACCACCATCTCCTTCTCCTCCTCCTTCTCCTCCTCCTCCTCCTCCTCCTCTACTGCCACTGTTTTCTCTTCTATTACCACTACCACCACCCCCTCCACCTCCTCCACCTCCACAATCACCACCACCTTCTCCACCTCCACAATCACCACCACCTCCTCCTTCCTCTCCAAGAAAGGGTCATTCTCAAACAATGACTTCAAGATACAGGCGTTTTGCTGCCCTGCAGTTCAAACAGACAATGTGTGCGGTTCCCACAACAATTATGTCCTTGACAGTTGTTAAGTAATTTGGATATCAGAGTAGAAAATAGCCCTCAGTACGTAGGTCTGAAAATCTTCAAATAGCCCATTTATAGGGTCGTTTTGACACAATGTAGACGATGTTATTTTGTGCTGTAAAGTACGCCCCACTGTTCCATAAACACAAAGTGGGCTGGGCTCCAGACACACTCGGTATAGATGAATCTTGAACTTGCGATGTCCAATGTGAAGCCTAAGATTAGATTTTGTACTTTTCTTAGCAGTGTGTGCAGTAGCGTGTTTTGCTCACCATTGTTCTTTTAATTTACTCTTGATCAGCATCTTTGTCTCGCTGTAGCTCATCAAGGTCATCCGTTGAATGCCCTGGCTAGAGTGTCAGTTTCCTCATCTTCATCCAGTAGAAGAGGCACCACACTTCTTTGGGGTGACAGTAGACAAACGGCTCACCTAGAAAACCCACGTGGGAAGTATCAATGTTAAACCAACAAAAAAACTTACACTCATAAAGGAATTTACAGAAACAGCATGAGGTGCAAGCTCAAGGAAATTAAGACAGGTATACCAGAAAGTTGTGGGACTTGTAACACTGTATGCCTCATCAGCCTGGTGTACTGTCGCAACAGCAGATATCAATCTGGAAGACAAACTCAGAACCAAGGTCTAAAACATCGCCTTGGCACCATGACATCAACACTCGTCCAAGATCTGGATTGTTCTGATCTTATGGACTTGCACAAAGCTGATGAGCATCTAGAAACATTCCCATGTCTTGAACAACAAAGATATCGATACTGATAACACTTAGATTAATATGTCTTACCAAAAATAAAGATTTCTTGAATTTCTCAGGACCATTGTAAAACGGTCTGTGTATATTGTTGGCTCTATATTGCCTAAATATAACGTTTAGCATGGGGTAAATTCCTGATGAAAAAACACTTTCATTCCATTCTTTTTAAAAAGTCTTTCTTTGTCACTGCTTTGAAAGGACGAACACGTTTGTTGTTCTTTTTTGAAGCACTGCCGAATTACCTCATCCCGCCAACGTTAAGAGCAGGTGAAGGACAAATGTAGAGTGCAAACGGTTTTGCTCACTTGAATGTTTCAATCAATGCCATAAAATATTGTTGAAACTTTTAAACTATTAATTTTAGTTGTAAACACTGGAAATGACTTTATATCATAGAGATAAACGTTGTTCTCTTTATGATCTAAGAATTCTGTAAATATTAAACAATGCTAATCACATTGAAAAAGGAGAGTAGATATTCACAGAAATTTGCCAAATTTTCGGCTTATATTATTTATTAAATAATATAACTTTCCCTTCGATTTTTTACACTGTTAACAGTCCTGCCCTCCCACCCTTTTTTCCACTGTAATTTCTGCATTTCCCCCAACATTGCTATGGCTGATGTACTGGTATTTACAGCCGGGTGAGAAAGTACATAATTTTCACTGTTCCCTTCTTTTCCTTTTTCTTTCCAGACCTGCCACTGTTTTACCAGGTCGTCCAATAGCCCACTCTTTGCACTTTAAGAAAAAAGAGCACTGATGGTTCATATGCTGAAAGTAGGCCTGGCCAAAAAGTAATCGACCACCTGGGTTCCAAGATTGTTCTTCTATATCCGAACCCGCGATTTCTTCTGCCTGGACCCGGCTTCGTGATTATAAACTCGCCCAAGAAGACCCTGATAATGTAATTATGCTTTATCTGACTTGAAACAACGGACTATTCCATATAATTAAACGTCTTCACAAACACACCACAATCCAAAATCTACTTGTCTCCCCAACAGTGGCAGTATGCATAATCTTTATTTATGATAACCTTGACATCCCAAAACAATAATAGTGTTCACTGTGATTAAAGTAATATGTTAATCAGTGCAAGGATTATGCATACTGCCATAGGAGCCATACGTTACCCTTGAGTTTTGGGTATAGAGATGAGAGGTTGCAGCCAATTAGGAAATATGCACACACAAAAAATACCCGGTACCCGCGACCTAAGGTTCTGATCAGAACAATTATTGTTATCTTGATTACTCACTAAATCATATTATTATTTGGCACAGGCAGACTAGAAACTGTCACATTGTAGATTGAATGCAAACGACTGCAAGGTTCAGCCGTATCTTGCTGAAGCCACGCCCAGTAAACTATGGACCTAAATACAAAAAATATTTCCTTGCCCACAGTTTTCATTCTTACATGACCCTGCCATAATCAGCAGCATGTCCTATTTAAGAATGTTGACCTTGAATGCCTGCGGAGGAGTCTCAGTTGGCACCGTCGTGGTTAGATCTAGGCAAAAATTCGATTATCGAATAATCTCACAAGGATTTTACCTATTTCATAAATTAATATCGAGATAACCAATTATTGATCCGTTTATGAAAAATGTCATCATCTCCCCATGATCTGCTTCATTACTTCTAAACTTGGATTCCAGCATAGACCAGGCGAATTTACTTTTCTATGTACTTTAGTTCAAGCCTTTTAGATTTACTAGTCTGATTCCCTTCTTTGAGACAACCTAACCCAATCTGGCCGACCCGTAACTTTGTCCATAAGCCTCGCACATCTGGGAGAGTCGATTATGTCTGTTTGGGCTCGGTAGCAGACTTGCTAGAGAAAAGGCCAGTCTGACTCGTTTTGGTAAAGCTGAGTATTAGTATATTAATAATAACCGGATGAAGGCTTGTGAGCCGATTTGGTGGGTTTCTGAATCGTATCTGGTTAACCGGATATTTTAGCTGATCCTCTCCAGGCCTAGTCGTAACTGCCTCTTTTTTAAATTAATTCTATGTAAGCCCTTGCAGCTTTGAATACCTTTGTCTAAAACTCTTATACATGAACTTATTTTGAAACGATCTGAAATGAGAGACATTCTCAAACAACCTACGCGTTTCTAGGTGAACCTCCCCAGACATTATCGGTAACTTAACTTCAAAATGAAACGCGCATAAACGACGACTCGACAGGGAAACCCACGCAAGGTCTATGACCGGCATTTAGCTCGAACGCTTGAAATTCACACATTTTTTGGTCTTATCTCCGACGTGTGCCCCCGTACTATAAGTCATTTTGCCGTCATCAAAGTTGATACAAAATTCAATAGGGGAGGAGGGTAACGGTCGAGTACATAACACTGCTATACCTAGTCTGTTATAATTGTTATACATACATATATTTTTTCATACTGCCATGATGATTTAGGCAGTTTCCATATCAAGGCATTGCAGGAAGCAGACCGCACATCAATGGCATCAAGTCTTCAGCATCGATGATCAAAACATAGTCTCGACTTCCAACTATAACTTCATACTTGCAACCAAGGCAAGCTGCATTCATTCGAAATGCTTAGTATTGATATAGTTTTCTTGAGGTCTAACACATAAGATAAGGCTGCTTTTTAAAGACAGTGCAAGTTTTCAGCATTGATAAAAGAACACAGTCTTACTTGCAGACAAAGCAAGCCACATTTATCCGAAAAGCTTGTCAGTTATATCATTCTCTTGAGGTCTAACACCTAATACATGGTTGCTGTTTAAAGATAGTGCACGCCTTCAGCATCTATGCAAAACACAGTCATGCTTGCAGAGCTGCATTCATCCAAAAAGCTTGACAGTTGATAGTTTTCTTGAGGTCTAACTTTTAATGTTTGGGTTTTATAATCCAGCTGACCGAGGGTGAAAATGATGAAGCGGTTGTTTCTTATGTTGTTTTCATCTCCATCTGTTTTTTGCTGCTGTTATAGACGACAACACCAATGAAAATATAATTAGTGTTGATCGTCCTGATTGTTAGATTTTCTTTTCTGTCAAAGCAATAATGGACCCTTTATGAGGTAGCGGAAGCGAGACGACAACAGGAAGTAATCCAACTTTGCAGCGACTTAGTTCATGAAAAAAAAAATTTCTATAGAGAGAAGCAAATTATTTTTTTTTCTGAATTAAATTCTTATTACTTCCCTTTGAGAGGCAGACTTTTCCATCAGATTCACGTAACTTCTTCATACGATGAAAGTATTAGAATTCCTAAGTACATAGGTACATTAATGTGTCTTTGATACATGTGTGAAATCTGGAGCTGAAGTAACGACCGTACTGTGAGATAAAATTTTCCTAAGTTCAACACTTCAATAGCAAACAGCGCTTTATCTAACATTTTGATGAGGGGTAGTCTTCTCCCTTAAGTTCATGTTTATACATTTTTATATGATGATGAATACAGTTTGCTAAACTGGGTACATTTTATTATGGTCATAATTCTGTTATTACATTTTGAGTAGCGATTTCTGAGTAACAATAATAAAACACTTTAATGGGCTATCGGCTATTATGTTTATTATATATTATAGTTCGTTTACCACAATGTCTTAGTCTACTTCCTTTTTATCGTCCTTTTCTTTGCATACTGTATGCAATTTCAAGGACACAAATAATTTATGAGCCTTTTCTGGAGCGATCTATGCCGTGTTTGTTCTGAGCTCTTGCAATAAATATAGGTGCTACTGATAGCTTCTGTGTGTGCGAAATGGATGCACTCTCTTGCATCAATGCGCAGAATGCTGGTTCAAGGTTCCTTAATGAATGAAAAACCCGAGGCAGATTCCTATCTTAGCTGAAAATAAACCGTAAAAGCAAGGCGCATGTCACATTCATTGCAATTTTTTTTTTTTAGTACCGTGCCTGGTGGCTTGAGTCTGAAATTTAAGCACACAAGAATCAGAATGGGCACCCTATGCCGTCTCTTATCTGTCCTTACAGTTCTGACTAGCAGGTTTCTGAAACAAAAAAGTGAACCCTTGGGCTAATTATTATTTGAATCGATTTATGATTTATGATCGAGTTTAAAGTCGCAGTGTATCGACAATGGCTGAGATAGTTTTATATTACTAACCAGTTAAAAGTGTAACATGACTTCCTGGCCCTTTTGAAAATTAGATCCTTAATTTGCAGTTTAAAAGCTGTAACACTAACATAGATAATTTGTATAATAATATGTAATTTGTAATACCTTTAGAGGATTCTTTCTAAAGCAAATTCGATACTCTTCCTACCCTACTCCCTTCTCCCTACTTTCCACACAGACGTACAAATCTTTCCATTCTAAGCATACATTCTGCAAAAGGACTGCTGACGCAATAAAAAAAAACATGAGGGAGGGGGAGGGGGCGCAAAAGAGTGAGAGGAAAAGAAAGAGAGACAGAGACAGAGACAGAGAGAGAGAGACAGAGAGAGACACAGAGAGAGAATGAGAAAGAGAGAAGCTGAAAAGAAGTTTATTACGGTTACCTCGCCTACAAAACTATACTCTCACCCACACTGACATTCACAAACATTCCCAAGCGTTCTTCGTGGGAGTAAACTGACGACCACCAGCCAATAGACTATGTGACCAGGAATTATTGGGGATAAGAGGAGTGTCATTTCCACCGTTTCAGGCACACGTAGTTCATCTTCTTTTCGCCGAGAGCGGGTCAGATCATCTCAATACCTGTTTTGAACCTCCACTCGCAGTTCAAACTTGTGAACTTTTCGATTACAAAGTACAATACTAATTTCAATTTCATTTTAATTTGGGTTGCACCGAAAGCAGCATCTCATTTCTCCGCCAAGTGTCACCGAATTTTTTTTGCCGTTTTTTTTGGACCTCATCTCTGATGTTCTTCATTCTTCTTCAAGGGAAATTTTTGTTTGGCCTCTTTAAAAGTCTCCGAATAGGATAGTTGCTTTATGGAATTATAAATACCACCAAATAAACAATCAACCAATTTCCTTTTAAACAGTCTTCCTGATGTTCTTGTTCAAGGGAAATTCTTTTTTGGTTTTTGTTTAGAAGTTTCCGAATAAGGCAACTGCTTTCGGGAATTGTAAATACAGCCATAAATATCCAGGCCAAACAAAACAACTACTGCAATATCTTGCCATCATATTATCAACAACAACAAAAAAAAACACGGGCGATCTAAAGATCACAATCAGCAGCCAGGCAACATCACAAGTGTCTTGCGTAACAGTATTTGGCAATGGAACTATGCATCAGCACTTCTTTGTCAAACCGTTCTCAATGAAGTTTCTGCGGATACAATTTAAGTACTAGACAATATTTGTACAGTGACCTATCACCAGGGGTCTAAAACCGTCAATGGCCGACTTGGATGAAGATTTCGCATAAGACAAGAGACTACGAACTGCCTTGGGATTGGATATACAAGGGGATTATAATTGTCATCAGCCTTTCTGCATACTTTAGAGCCTAAGGAACGACTGTTAAACGTATGCAGTTTTGGGATCGTTCTTTAAAACGTGTTCATTGTTCCAGTTATGAATAAGCCCTGTCACTCTAAATATCATACAGTTGCAGAGATGTATAAATACTTTTTGCGTAGAAAATCAGTCAGTTTTTGATCTGAAGTCCGCTGACACCAAAAAAAGAGCCAAAGAACCTGTCAGTTATCTGAGGGCCAATGGCTTTTTGAAAAGAGCCAAAAATCTGGTATTTGGCTCTGAAAGAGCCAAGTCTGACCACTCTGAGAAAAAAACCGGGAAACCGTTACAGGGGAAAGGTCTTGCCGCTCTTGCGCTAAAAGAAAATAATAATAGTCACTACCGCGGGTAATCTAGTCTTTCCTCAGATTAGGCCTACTTGCCATTTTTTTTATCGGCGAGTAAAACTAGCTAACCGTGACAAAATCGTATTGTCAATGTTTGTAAACGGTTTGTAGACTATATGAAATAGTATACGTGTGATATTTGAAAATTTTACAAAACATTCAGATTAGTTCAATAATATTGGATAAATGCGACAATAGTCTATATCGGTAATCTCAGACTCATAGATTTACATAGACACTACGCCCTGCCTATCACTGCCCGTCGTAAACCTGATGTCTAATCCTCACTGCGGCATAGGCCAAAACAATTTTAAAAGAAATCAAAATGTTGTTATGAAAGCACACACAACAAGCTCGATCAGTGTATCTTGGGAACGTCTGCAAATCGACAACCGGAAATTTTAAAGTGGACAGATTATATTAGAGCAGTCAGTGCTCTGCCGCCGACTCCCCCCCCCCCCCCCCCCNCCGCTTCGTTACATCAAACACAAGCAAGATTTTCAGAGTGGGGGTTTTATCTAATAGGAATTCAGTAACAACGGACAATATTACTTGAAGCTCGCAGATTCCCAGACTTTTTTGTACAATTTATGTTCCCAGCTCTTCTCTGGACTGAGTAAATCAAAGTAACAGCTGCCCATTTGCACAGGCCATACTCCCACTAGTTCTTATCTTTCTTCTGTCCTAATTCTACTCTCACCTCGTCTCTATGTCGACCATCCAACATTAAGGTAGGTGTGCATTAACTACGCAACTGAATACTATTGTATTGCTGTGCCTGCTGGTGGAAACTAGTGCTAGATCTAGGAATAGGCCGAAGGCATAAAGACTATAATAACGGCTTCAGTTTTATGAGTGTTTGTTTCGTCATCCTTGCTTTAGATTTATACCGTGATCATGTTCAACCCGCTATATATCATAGTAAAAGAAAGGAAACGCTGAGAGGCATAGACCCTGCAGATATGTGCACTGTAATAAAGATCTCTGCTAAGTAAAAAGCAGATTCCTCATTATCTCAGTAGGCATTTCAGATATTGTGTGTAGGTTGTTGTTGTTGTTGTTTNGGGGGGGGGGGGATGGGTAGGTGTCGAAAGGAGGAGATCTTATCAGAAATTAAGGTAGTTTAGTACATCTGCGTGGTACGATTTTGATCTTCGTAACTTCCATCCCACATGCTTACCCAGCATTTGTGGGATGTGTGTGCACAACGAGTCTGTGACACTAGTTTGACATTCTGAATAGATCCTGAAAGTGTTCCTTCTTTTCTTACATCAGTTTACTGCACTCGACATGTAAGTAACCTCTTATCAGTGTCACCTTGGTGCAATAACTCTTATTATGTGTTTATTATAAGTAAGGAAAAGACAAGCAGATACAGGATTATTGCACCAGGATGACACATTTTTATGAATTAGCTTTTCTCATTGTCTGGTAAAGTTTACAATGTTTACTACATTTGTATGGTACGATTGATTCCATCATTCGTGGAGGCTGGATACTTTGTTCTGTCAACACATTTCATCTCCGTCTCATGTTATTTCAAGTTTATTGTGTTTTCTTTTTTAACTGTCTCAAATCCACGGGCTTCTCTCTCAAGCGCAAGAGTTTTCCAAGACCAATGCTCAAAGTAGTCGTCTTTATGCCTCTTGCTGAAGAAACTTATACAATTTTACTGTTGCTAGAAAATATCCAATATTTCCTTGATAAGCACACCATATAATATTCCATCTCTACCTTCACAGTCACATCATCATCATCACCATCATCATCTTCATCACAGCATCATCATCACCACCATCAAAACCATCATCACTTGAAACAAGGATTTTTTGAAAAAAATAAAGTTCCGTCCAAACCAACAAAGTTAATAATTTAGAAATTTAATACTTAAAATAGTCTGATCACAGTGATGATGTTATAAAATATCACTACCACCATCACAATCACTATCCTGTCATTGCGGGCCTGTCTGGTTGTCTGGTATACTTTCCAGTGGCGTTTAGTACAGTTATGTCTTTTGTAGGATACTAACCTAAATATCAAACACCTGAAAAACATGACTGTAGCCTTGATTTGCCTCTCACAAGCAGCCAAACAAAACATTGCCAGTGCTTAGGCGAAAATAAATGGCCTACTTTTAGAGATGGACTTGGAAACAGCTCATACTATGTGAAGTGATTTCTCTATCTGTTATATTTGTTCAACAGCCACGATGAAAGCTGTGTTTCTCTGTCTATTGGTGCTAGTGCTGCTGGCTCTGTGCGAAGGCCAAAAAGACTATGCGGACGCTCTGGCTAAGTCCATCCTCTTCTACGATGCCCAGCGTTCTGGGAAACTCCCTGCAAACAATCCGATTCCTTGGAGAGGTAATCGGGCCTAAGGTCTGGAACTCAGAGCTGCTTTTGTTCGGTCTCTGATGCGTCGCGAAAGGGGCCAT
>JAWQUT010000300.1:474225-496841 GCA_033807755.1 Ellobium chinense | reverse complement strand
CCACTCCCACCCCAAAATTGTCAGTAATAAATAAAAGGAGGTAAGAGCAATTCTGGCCCATTTTTTTCTTTCAGCTAAAATGAAGTGAGGCTTTTCTTTATTATCAAGGTGGATTTTGGAGAACACCAAAGCTGAATGATATTCCATGGCTCCTCTAATTACTCGCGGGATGGGCAATGAGAGATGGGTGGGGAATGGGGCGAGAGAGATTTTTTTTTTTAAATGAGCAAAGGTGAACTGTTTTATCATGATTTGTTNTGAACTTTTTTTTGTTTTTTGTTTTTTTTCATATTTAGCCCAACCCACGCACATTTCGAAAAAAAACTTTTATACTCAACCCCACATCTCCAATGAGCCCAATCACATTTATGTTAGTGAAGGTTCATAGTCAGTGACCCGTGTAGTTATGCAGAAATCCAACTACAGGTGTAAATTAATTGTTGCTCGCCTGCATGGAGCTTCAATCCACATATTTATCTATGTCACAGGTGTCACTCGCTGTGGGGTGAATACCATTACCAACAGACTAATCTTTCTAAATTGAAGAGCATTTTTCAAAACTCAGTAAATGCACTTTCGTTGAAAAATGAGTTGGCGGTGTATTCAAAGAGGCATTTCTGTGTTGATTCAATCCAAACCCAGTTGAACTCAGAATCTGCACTCCTTCAAATTTTACGTCATTTAACAGTTAATAAAAATATCATAATAAAATATATGTAAAGAGCAATTACCTTAATCTTTTTTCCCTTTCAGAGACCACATACTGAGTTTTGTAAAACGCTCCTCAGTTATGAACTAGCTTATTTCAAGTTATGGTGGGCTGAGTTGTTGCACACCAGAAGAGTTCCAGCTTATACTATGGAAAACTATTAAATGTGACGGTGGGCGTGCATCTCCAATATAACAATCAGCTCCACTCATGGAGCTATGGCTGCATGCGATGTAAAAAAGTCTGCGATTGTTCAAAGACTCTTATAGAGAAATATAGCATGGGGGTGGGGGGGGNGGGGGGGGGGGGGGGCTCAGGATTGCGAAGATGCGAAATTTACCGTATTAATATCATATAAACTCCTGGGCCAAACGCTTCTTTTGGTGCCTTTTGATAGCAACAGTATGAAACCGCCAACACAACATTACGAGATGTTGAAGGCTGAAGTTCCCATGGGCACACTTTTAACAGGCGCCATTGCATCTGCGATTTATTTCCTCAATATGTTGTAACTGCCTACACCAGAATTAATAAAAGCATCTATATGTGAGCAGTCGGGAAGTGTGTTTGGATCACGAGTGAACACTAGGTTAACGCGTGGAAGTTAGGGACCGATTCCGGCAGTAGGCATTTAAGAATTAAATTACTGTGAAATTAACGTCCCTGTAGTGTAGTGGTAACACGTTCAGACTTGCAAGCTGAGAGACCCTGGTTCGATTTCCGGCAGGGACAAGAAAATTCTAGTGTAGGTTTTTTTCCGCCAATCTTCTCAAAATTGATCATTCATAGTAATTTGGTAAAAATCCCTGGTGATACACTTCCTTAAAATAATACGTAACATCTGAAAAATTATCAGACAAAGCTCACCTTCCTCCCCCTTACTGAGTAGAGAATGCTATATGCCTTGCCACCCAGTCAGATATAAATATGTCATTTGGAAGTTGTCATGCTTCTTCACTGACAGTTCCCACACCGCTGGTCCAGTCATCCATACGATCAGTGTGAGCCTAGAATCCCATGAGTCATGAGTAGATCAGGAGACTCCCTTGGAGACTCCCTTCCGACCCAACCCCTCGCCCCCAACCTTCATGTCTTAACCCTTAAAACAAACGAGAGAAATCCTGGCTTATTATTTGTTAATATGTTTAATTGGCTTTATATGCCCACATACCACACTGTGGTTTGATGTTGTATGTTGTTTTTTTTTTTTTCTTTCAATAACCTTTGAAACTTTGAACCACATTCAGGGAAAGACCCAGAGATAATGCCAAGAAGGGGGAAAGAGCGTGGGTGTGGGAGCGATTTTGGGGGAGGGGGGAAGGAGGAGGGCTAGATGCGCGACCGCTGAAGGCGAGAAATGTGGAGTCCGGATNGTAAATAAATATAACCTTATGCTAGCAATTAGTATCTCATTAACTGCAATCCCCACTTGCTCCCCCTCTCCCTCTCTCTTTTTCTCTCTCTTTCTCTCTCCCTCTCTCTCTCTCTCTCTCTCTCTCTTTCTCTCTCTCCCCTCTTCTTTTCATGTTTATCCCATTTTCTCTCTCCATTCTTTGGGGTCTTCCTATCCTTGGGCCTTCCGAACAGCGGGACTTTTGAAAATTTCATTTATGGCACTGCTGTCATTTCTTGAGGCCCGTGTTCTGGAGAGAGGGGAAAAAAAATTTTTCAATTTTATAGAGACATGTTGTTCTAAACAAAAAATAAACATAGAAGAAGACAAATAAAGACATATGAATGAATAGATCAAAGAACGAACCAAAAGAAAAAAAAATACTTTTCCATACAAAATCCAAACGTGTGCACAGAACTACTGAAAAAACTGCAATGTGTACTTTTTTTTCTCTCCTTGGCCTAGTACCAAAACTTGTAGGCTTACACTACAGTGACTGTACGTGGAATTATCAGACATTAACATTTTGGATTTCAAGAGTCAAGCCTCAGAGGCCTACTTTTCTGTTTTTTAATCTATTTTAATGGACATGTTGAGGCCCTTAGCTCCGGTTATTCAAGTAATGTTTCGTCCTTTGTCAAGATTTCACTCCTGATAGATATGAATGAATAGATGAAAGAACGAATAACAACAGCAATAACAGCTTTTCCATACAAACTTCAAACCTGTGGATGGACATGCACAGAACTACTGAAAACCTGCATTGTTATTGTATAGGCTACATTTTTTTTCTCTTAGCCTGATGCCAAAATGTGTAGACTTTCTGTACCGGTAGGCTACTGTGAGTGTATGAGGAATGCACATGTCTTAGAGGTTTGGATTTCAAGAGTCAAGCTTTAGTTAATTTATTCTTTATGGGTATGTTGAGGCCCTTAGCTCACGTTATTCAAGTTATGTTTTCGACGCAAATCTAAAACGGTATTGCCACTCCGAGCATGTGCTTTTTTCCGCTGCAGTGGATTCCCCCCCCCCCCCCCCNCAGTGGATTCCCCCCCCCCCTCATTTTCCTATGCAAAACGATAAACAAATTCAGTGAAAACAACCCTGTAATTTCACTGCTAAAGAAGGAAACCAGGCATTTTATCCACTTAACCTACATTTTACGATTTTTTTCCTACCAACTTGCGGAGAGCGATTTTCCCCTTCGTAAAAATAGTTTACCCTACTGTAGGGAAAAATCCTTACGAGTGGGAACACTCAATCAGTAAAGAACACGTGATCTAACAATTGACCTAAATATATCCATGGGGCATGTGACATTCTCGACAAAATGGCGGATGGAGGGAGTCGCGACAGAGAGGCCATCGGCAGCGGAAACAATACGCGACCCCCGGATCCATCCCGCAGCAGTGACATTGCTGGTCGCGACGGCTCTGACAGCGACGAGCCCTTGTTGGACATTTCAGATCATGGATTCGATGAGGATGCATTAATTCTTGCTGCAAATGGAAACGAGAAGAGACTAATTGACACAGATGTGGCTATTTCTGGAAAATATTCGTCACAGGAAGATGGAAGTGGATCTGCTCAATCAGGTCAGTCTACATCGATATGCGTGTCAGTAGGAGGGGTGAAAATAATCTTCTCATATTGTGTTATCAGTATCAGTGTGTCAAGATGTGGAGCATACACTGCGCTGTGTTGACATTTTCGTGGCAGCGTACACAGGTGAATACTGGGAACAGTGTACATTGTTGTTGTCCAGAGAGTCAGAGACCTAAGAGTCATCGTAATCAGATAATCAATGTTTTCTCCAGCAGATGATGCCAGTTGGGGGAGACACCCGTCCTCCCCGTCACCCCCACCCCCACCTCCACCTCCTGTCATAGACTAAATTTGAGGGAGAATTTGTGGAATTTGTGAAGTTTTAGAGGGATTTTATATTTTTCTCATATAATATCAATATCAATCAAAGGTTTTATTAGGCCATAGGCCAACATAATATAATGCATTACATTACAAACAATATTACATGAGTATAATCCTCTGCTAAGACATAAACCGTGTTCCTAATGCACACTATTGCCACTTATCTACCACTTTCTCATCTAGCTGACACCCAGACTTTCGAGAGTAAAACTGACATACAAATTATGACATTACTGCTATAATTACTCACTCTCTCAAACTACACTCTCTGCTTGTCACCCCCCCCCCCCCCCCCCCCCCCCNCCCCCCCCCCCCTGCCCCCACCAAATTCCTTGCCAGAGGGTGCCCATTTTGGCTCAAATTTCTGAATTATATTTCTTGAATATTCCGAAACATAAATTACTCAGTCTGCGTATGTCTTCACCCCATTCACTTTTAAAGTATTTTACTAATCTATACATATTTGGTTTAACTTTTAAATATCCCGGGAGTAGTTTTTTCCCAAATTCCTTAAACCGTGGACATACTATCAGACAATGGAACTCCTCCTCTATATCATTACATAAGCTACATTTTCTATTCATATGTGGTCAACTTTAGGTCTCTCCCACCTCCCCCTTTCCATTATGAATGCTTGTGAGCATATAAAGCAAACTTTGGAGAGAGGGATAAAAGGAAAGATGGTTCAGTGTATAATAAATACTGTATTATTGGAAGGGATTTTGAAATTATGGGGATGAATCGCAGTCTGGAGACAACAATGGATAATCAATTCAGAGGTTCTTCATTCAGTGCACAAGGAAGGATAAACTGTTTTACATTGTGATCCCAGGTTTCACTTTCACCCACTTCCCCATGAGAGTGGTGGAAATTCCACTTAAAGTGGTTTGGTATTGAAATCTAATACCAATACCATTGGAAAGACTGATTTTGAAATTAAATTCCTGGTTACACAGTATCAGAATGTTGAAAAGTTTAAATCAGATCCAATACCAGTACAAAACTTCAAAAGTTTTACATGGATTCTGATGAATCATGGAGTAGAAGAAATTTTATACTAATTGGAAAATAAAAGGCTCTGAAAATGATAAATATTCTTTTCAAACAATAGGATAAAGAAACTTAGAAGGAACTAAAACAAAATACTATTATACTTTGCCTCAACAAAAGGCAAAGCCTTCATGACCTCCTCAGACATATGACCCTTAATGGCTTGGCAGACTTAATTAATAGCCCTGTAAGATTGAGATAACAGGAAAACATGAGTACTAGTAACTAAGTCGTTACTGGACTTAGAAAAGGTGACATGCAATGCACAACAGAGAGACATATGTATTTGAAATCATGACTACACTTTTTCTCTTGTTTTTTTTTTTCACTTGTCATGTAAACCTTTTCAGTATTAAGTATTAGTCTTTCATGTAGATTGCAAAAGTACACTACAACTGTCACAATAAATAGTATTTTGGGTTTGTTTATTCAACATAGGTATATCATTCTTTCCAGTTGGCCTGTATGTCATGGATTGAGATGGATGAAAACAATTACAGTTAGTGGGAGGGGAGCTCGACGTTTCGCCGCAATGACGTCACAGCGTCTACCTGTGAAAAATCAGAATGATCGTTTCGCCACAAATTGAATTCGAATACAACTAATTTAGTACGTTGTGAGTTTAAATTCATCTCCGATTACTATTTGTGCAACGTATTGTAAGAAGCGCCTTTCCCGTTCGCCGTGCATTATGTTTTCTCAAACTTCAGTTCAGAATAGGGCCGACATGATGCACGTTACCCCTGCTCATCGACGGGGAGGTGGGAATAGGACTTTGAGCAGGATGGGTTTATGTACTTGACGTATTTCATTGCAGATAAAAATATGATGTCTCAGGTATAAAAGCGTTGTAAATACCCAAAGTTATTAAAAAAGCTTGAAGCTCATGTACTTGACGTATTTCTCGATGTTGATTTGCCCTGTATTGTATCTCTCGATTGTTTCGATCCATCTCTTTCTCTTCGTAAGTTCCGCTGGTCTGGTAGGGGCTGTTTGTTTGGATTTTATTGCGTTCAGTTTCAACTTTGTTAGTTGCTGGTGGTCGTTGAGTTTTCTTAGGAATAAGAATATGTTTGGTGACGGAGAGCGGAAGTGTTGGCCAAAGGAACTGTGAAAACTTTCACAACTGTTCGTAGTTCTGCAACTGAGTAAACTTTCCATGTGCCGTCTGTCCCATGTCTGACCAACCACAAGTTCATCCCTCCCGAGTTGGCACGTTGACACGGTAGACGCGTTTACATTTTGTTTCTCTTAACTGTAGTTTCAGAAGCATTCACAGAATAATCGATCTTCTATCTTCTGTGTAAGTAACTTATATTCGAATACGATTTGCAGCGAAACGATTTTCAGACTTTGGGCAAGTAGACCCTGTTGTGTCATTTGCGGCGAAACGTTCGGTTACGGACCCAGTGGGAGATCAAAGTCCAAAGGGATGATTAGCTGTGCACAGAGGGTAGCGTATACCTGTATACCTTGACATGTGCAGAGAAATGTTTTCGGAAAAGCATGAGAACATTTTCTAGTAACAAATCAAAAATACAGATTTTTGACCTATCTTTACCTGTTGCTAAACTTGAATGTGGCACAGTTGTAAGATTTATTTATTTGGTTGCCATGGAAAAAATAATAAACAATGGTAGTTTTTGAATGTTTTACACCTTTTAATCATCTCTGCTGGTCATTTAACTGAATAATTTTTAGGACAGCAAAACCAAATATTATTTGATTTAAAGTAGAAATAGCACACCCCACACCCCCACCCCCTCCCCAGCAACTGTTTCCATGCCCTGATGGAGTTGGGATTATGTGACTGGGATTTACCCTGAAAAACAAGACAGGATTGTTGCATGTGTTGTACTGGCTTTGATCACTTCCTAGAGAGGTGTTTAACCAGCTCTTCCAAATCTCTCAATCTGTTCTCTTTTTTCTTCCTAATTTCTTTGGCAGTAAGTAAGCTGTGATACCAATGATGACGTGTCTTTTGTCCCACATTTCCCTGTTACCACACAAGAACAGAGTGCATCAAAGATTTATCCCTGCAGATGATTAGTTCTGCTGTGTCACCAACTTCCCATGTGTGTTTGCCCCATGGCAAGCTCATAGGCAGATTGGAAAAGTAGTGTGTAATATACGGCAGCATGGCTAAATGGGTACAGTGCTGGGATAAAGATCAAAATATCAGGGTTCAGTTCTTGCCATGGTCAAGGTGTAAAATGTTTCACTTCCATTTTTCAGTCCACCTGTCTGTAAAAACTGACCATGTGCAGTAAAAAGTATCAGAATGCCAGTGATCAGAGCATTTAAATGACAGTTTGCTCCCAGGTAGTTGAGAAATTTATCGAGTTGCTTGTCCTACTTAGATAATGATAGAGTGAATTGTGAGCAGGTATTGTCTGGATATGAGACTTAATAAACATCATTATTATTTATACTTATACTATAATTATTATTTATAAAAATCATATGAAGACACAATTACAGAGGCTTGTAATTTATCATGATGGAAACATAAAATGGACCCTTGAAAATATGTTATAACAAAATAAGTGACATTTTGCACATGAAATGATCTGATAATGAAACCATTATAAATTGAGCGCTTCTTATCAGTTTTTATAATGAAACTTCAGAAACTCAAATCAGCAAAATACACTTTGAACAGACATAACAGGACACATATAATCTACATTACATTATGAGCCACCTTTGTAGAATTGATACAATTCATTTACATAGTTATGGAGATTCACATTCTGAAACTTTTGATGTAATATTGCAGATGTGAGCTAAAATTATTGTTATCTATTTATTTTGAATAAAAGAGTGTCTGTATTGATATATACAAGATAGCTCTGTAAATTACACTGAAATGGAAACAAGATCACATGCTACTACCTTAGTATAAACACACCTTAATTCCCAATATATTTGCTACATTCTTATGTTACTGAGCCCATCCATAACCACTATCCTGCAGTGAGCACCGGCCTGAGGTCATTTTCACTCTGTTCATCAATGGGTGGAATGTCATGGAGTGCTAAAGAAAAAATGACATAACGAGGGCGAAGCACAAAGAGGTGTTCCAATCTCCAAACAGGACTGTCGCCCTAGGGGATACTTAATATGGTCAAACAGTCAGAGGCATTTGTCCTGTAAGTGTAAGGGTCATCTACCACCTTCCTTTCTTGCATGTAGTTAGTACCCATGATCTGCCTTGTGTACTTATCTTTAGCCAATCAGTGATCAAAGAATGATGATCGTTACTGATCATATAATAATTACATGTAGTTTACAAGGGAAGTGTGATGCTGTTATTGTGTGCCGTGAAATGTATACAACATTGTCTTAGTCTTAGGAGGAAAATTAAAAGGAGACAAGAAAATCACTAAATTGAATTTCATTCTTTATACCAAATCTTCTGAAATTTCGGTATTAAATTTATATACCATTTCATTCGCAAGAAAAAGTTTAGGTCCAGTACATATTGCCCAAACCAGTTTTAGATCCTGCACAACTCTTGTCAGAAGGGGGACCCATTTTGCACAGACCTTATTTTTAATATAGGCTTATAAAGAAATGGTTCATAGGTCTCAGGGTTTCAGACACAAAACTGCAAATGATTTTATATCTATCCAGTCTCGAGTTTAAAATTATTAGTTATTTAATGTATCTGTTCACGGGAACTAAAGAGCACGACCTGGAAGGTTTACATTTTTCCACTACAATACTTTGCATTTCCCAGCATTTGATAACAAGCGTTAGAATCAGTTTGAGTCATTGAAATAAATCATACCATAGGACAACCAGGTCACATGGACAATGTTTTCTCCAGACTGTGCAACCATGCAATTCACTCCTGAAATTTCAAAATTACCCGTACAAATTATGCATTGAACACGTNCCAGTACATATTGCCCAAACCAGTTTTAGATCCTGCACAACTCTTGTCAGAAGGGGGACCCATTTTGCACAGACCTTATTTTTAATATAGGCTTATAAAGAAATCATGGTTCATAGGACTGAGAGTTCAATCAGGTATCCATGGTTTCAGGGTTTCAGACACAAAACTGCAAATGATTTTATATCTATCCAGTCTCGAGTTTAAAATTATTAGTTATTTAATGTATCTGTTCACGGGAACTAAAGAGCACGACCTGGAAGGTTTACATTTTTCCACTACAATACTTTGCATTTCCCAGCATTTGATAACAAGCGTTAGAATCAGTTTGAGTCATTGAAATAAATCATACCATAGGACAACCAGGTCACATGGACAATGTTTTCTCCAGACTGTGCAACCATGCAATTCACTCCTGAAATTTCAAAATTACCCGTACAAATTATGCATTGAACACGTGCTGATCTGCTCTTCTGTCCTGCTCTCCAAAGTCTGCATTACTTGAGAAAAATCTAAAATCCCTCCAACAATGGACAGATCCCTTTCAAATTTATGACAAGGAGGGAATGCCTCCCCTAACTCATTATGACTTGGACAAAATATTGCATGTGTACATGGTTGTGGCGTTGGAGTCAAGATCTAAAGTCATGGGTTCGATTCCGAACCATGGTCGTGTTGGAAGTGCCTTGGGAAAGCATTTCATCCACATTTTCCTCAATCCGCCCATCAGTAAAATGGGTACCTGGCTATAGGCAGTGAAAGATATTGTCAGAAAGCTAGTGATCAGCACCTCCAAATGGCAGCGGCGCTGTTTACTACCCCGGCAGATGAGAAAGCCCCCAAAGTGATCTGGCCTGCAGGGATAATAATAGTGTAAAGTCGCGTGAGAGGGCATTAACCTGGAGACGAGATTTATAAACCGCATTATTATTATTATACTTAAACAGTAAGCTCTGGCTAACATCCCGGTGCTCGGGAGACGAGACAGGCGGAATATTAACAGGAGCGGGATCCTAGCCAACGATCCAGGATAGAGAGGGGAGATAAATACAGAAATTTAAAATGCATCATCATTACGCCGTCGATGATCAAAGAACATTTTTTGTCGGTGTAGATGAAACACCTGCACCGTGTGATGGTACTTTACATTCATGTAGGCAAGAGATATCGCACTGTTAGGCCATATTGTGTCATGGAAGTGAGCAGTCCTATCGGGAAAACAAAAACTCCATCTCGACTAGTGAGACCGGGGATTGGAATACTGTAATTGTTGCTTCAACCGGGACATACATGGGGTTATTTTACAGAGAGAGAGAAAAAAAATATCGATGTAACGGATAGTGCGGGATCTTAACCGAAATAGGATGTTATTAAAAGGTGGGGTCCTAGTTATTAATAACATACGTATAATTCTGTGGCCGCATGCTTAATTCTTACGTTAATTAAAGCACTGCGGTAACTACAGTGAAAACTGCTAATGTTATGGGAGTTTCCCGTGGTTACCGCAATGCGTTAACTAACGTAACGATTACGCATGCGGACACTTGTTACGTGGGATATGGATGAGATGCGCTCAGCCCTCCACTGGAATTTATTTACCCCCCTTCGACTTGACTGGTGCGGTTATTATCCAGTACTGACTAGGTGAAAGGTTTTAAGTCCCTAGAGTTCGCAGGATCGCCAAGGGGTGTTCCAAGGTGGATCAAGTGATTTCACATGATGCATCAGTTGACAGCTGCAGTAGCGTTACGTGTGGCACAGAATTATTTTGTCTGTGGCGTGACAGCTTGTTTGACTTCCCAGCTTTATCATTTCAGTTCAGTTCAGTTAAGTGTTTTAACAGCACTTGTACAAGCATACATCGGAGAAACATAGTACAGTAATGATGTAGATAACACGTAACATGTAATTTATAGAATAAAGTCAGATGAATATTGGTGCACTAGTTGACGATTATGTTCTTCATAATGTCGAGTCGAGACGTGACGTCTGAGCACTGAGCACACACACATTTCGACAACGTTAGTATGATAATCATTATGCGTTGCATTAGAGCATTCTTACGTTCGCACATTGTTAGTACTTATCTCGTGAAAAGTTCTTAGTTTCATTCCAGATCTACTTTATTCTAGTACATATAAGTTCCATAATTAATGAGGTATTTTCAGTTACGCCACGTGACCTGGGGATTGCTAGGATATTTTGATAAATGACGAGCAATCATGCATGAGCAGAGCATGTAAACAAACCAACGTGTGAGCAAGAATTCCTAGGTCACGTGATGAAGCTGAAATACCTAATTTGATCATGTTTGAACGTCGACAGTATTGGCCAGGTCTATGTAGTATTAGATCTAGTGGTAGTGTTTTTACTTGCGCACTAAATTCTTTAGATACCAACAAGAAATGGTACCATTTCCCACGTCTGTGATACAAAATGAACATTTTCTATTATTCTAATTATTGTCTGTTATTGTAGTATCTTTCCGTCTCAACAGATTACTTTCTTTTCCAGGAGAGAAAGTTACGTAAGATTACTTTTTTTTCCAGGGTACTCTCTTTCTTAGGTTCGTTGGTGGTCACTGTTGCGATATCTGATGTGATACATGGTTTTTGTTGTTGTTGTTGGTGGTGGTGGTGGTGCTGGTGGTGGTGGTGATGTTGTGATAACTTGGAATACAATTTCAGTTTCTAGTTTTCTTTTAGTCATAAATGTTTATTTTCGTGCTGTTTCGACAACTTTCTCTCCAGTACGGATTAGTTTGGTCCAGAATACATGTCAAAAAACGAATTACACGGTGTTGTTCACCATTTTGTGTCAATGAAGTAGGAGGTCGCGAACGTTTTATTTTCCTATACCGACCGTCGAATGCAAAGAAGACAAGCATGTGTACATGTTTATATTCTAAAGTAGATCTAGACTGCTTTAAGAATTTAGTTGCTTAGATCAAAATGCGTTTCCTTTCAATGGCAGTCCATTGTAGCCGACACTTTGGAACTCTTTTCTCAGCTCCGACAATGTTGCAGTTTCAGAATTCGTTGCGCTGCTTTAACCAGGCATAGCAGAATGCCGAACATTTTCAGAAAACAGAAAATGAAATCTGAGAAATTGCACATATTAAAGAGCAAGCAGGATGATGAAACAAGGTCAGTTTAGAATAGAGATCTGTATGTTAGTCAAGTTGTCCGAAAAGTTTGCCATCAGTTGCTGTTACTGCTAGTGCCATGTCCCTGTGTAACTGTAACTTCATGGATGCAAATAAAATCGTGCATGTCTAAATGAATTCATAGCTCGATTTTTAAAATAATATCCTTCCAATGACTCAGTCAGTATGCTTGCATCGAAATTCGTTAGGTTTGGTTTAAAATCAGCGATGACTGCATGAAGTAGTTTCATTTTGCAAGTTGACAGGCACGGAAAAGGTTTATGTATATGAGAAGATCGGCAGTGAAACGTTTCAAGAGATCTATTGCTGACGATATAGAGCAAAAAACTTGGTGCAAGAACTCCTTTATTTTGAGGAAATATTACACTGTATCGCGCTGCTGTTTGTTCTGATAGCCCACTGTATCAGCAGTACTTGTTGTTGTTGTTGTTGTTGTTGTTGTTGTTGTTGTTGTTGTTGAGCCAGTCATTCCTTCATTCAGTGATCAGACAAGAAACAGACTGTTTTACTTATCTCTTATCTCTGTTTTGTGAAACACAGTGGTTCAGTTTCTTTCAAAGTAGATAAACAGGCCTGCCTAGGTCACTCTATTTGAATTGAAAGCATCTTTTCGTTCTGTGTTCCGAGATTCATGATTCATTAGTTTCCATTGTCAGCGCAGGTCCATTTGTGCCATAACACTTCCGGTCTTTATTTCAGCGTCAAGACTGTAATCCTCCCATATCATTTGAACCCTCGAAGCTTAGTCCTATTTGTGTGTCCGTAGTCGACATGCTCCGTTTATTCTCTTGGGGTGTTCTGTCTTACGCCCTTCCGTCTGTGAAAGCATTGTCTAGTCGCTTAGTATGTGACTACTGTACATAGATCTCACTTATTATCTGTATCGCATGATGTCCCGTTGCTAGTGTTTACAACTGTTGTTCGTCCACGTACAACAGTTGTGGTCTGGGTTACAGTTTATATATAATAAACTTGTTAAAACTTGTTGTCAGAAGCAACCTCTAGCTAAAAAAAAAAGTCCTGTAAGCCTTTCTTTTTGTACAACATATGGTCGATTCTCATTGGTTGTGGCATTTTCAGTTCATTGGTGAAAATTCCAGCAAATTGCCCTAAATAGGATCAATACGGCTTGAGCGTGCCACTTCGCTTTATCTTATTACAACCAATTTACGCGGGGTTACTCACATTTATTGATTTATTTATTGGTAATGACAAGCCCACAATTTTATGTTAGCACAATACTGTGGGTTGTGGGTGTAGATTTGATTTGTTGGCCATCGCCGATGGGATACTGACCACAGTAATTACATTGGCAGCGGAAAGGATGATGTTGTTCTCTTCAGAGGGACTCGCTACTCCAGGGGAGTTGTCCAAATAGAGGGAGGTTGCAGAGCTGCCACGACGGCCATCTTGACACGGGGGCAGATGAATAGTGGGAGAATGTGAGGTGGTTACAGCGGTTGTTGAGGAAGGATTCAAACAGTGTTGATGTAACATATCAGTCATGCATAGCAGCAGGGGCGCAGTGAAGGGACAACAGGGCATGGCGTGGGAGACTGGCCCTTAGAGCCCTATTTTCCGACGCTGATGCATACATGTACCTTGTCCAAGCATTCAGTATTGTCTCTTTCTAACCGTCCTCGCTGCAAGTTGTGCCCAAATTGGTTAGTTTGATCGAAAAGTCATCCGAGTAGTAAACACATTACATCATATCTCATTAGAACCTTAGGCAAGTAACACAGTGCGAGGTCAGGTCCTACTCCTCATAACTCCGACACTAATTGCTATAATGAGCCGAAAATTTGTGAGAATTCCGCCAAATGGCTGTTCCTTCCTGGCGTAGAAAAAGAAAACAAAAATCCAGCGCCAGGCCAACTCAGCTCCTTTTGGCATAGTGCAGATACTACGGGTCTACTTAACGCTGTTGAAGAGTTTCTCTGTTTACCTCTCTCGTTTACTATCGTTTATTAAGGGCAGTATCTAAAGCTTGTCTCCTTGCTCTGAGTGACAGCTGAAAAATTTACGACAGGCCTTTATTGGAGGACGGTTGCAGTGTCCACATGCGAAGGATGCGTGGCTGTAACATTTGGAGAGGGTCCTTGTGCATTGTAACGTTAGCCAAAGAAAGTGACGGTCCATAAAATGTGATATGATTCTTAATGTGAAATACGGACATTTGTGCTTCATTACCCTGCAAGCTTGAATGAGTCGGATTAGCTTTCCCTCTTTTTGTTTATTCCTTTGTTGTAAGTCAGTGGAATTCAGTGAGACGTCAAAGCCAAGCCAAGCCGAATCAAGTCATACGTAATGCAGGTCAGGGGAATATAGACTGTTTGAAATAGGTCATGTCATGAGTGCTTCATGTGAGGAACCGGGTCTTCATCAGATTGCAAGGCTGAGGTAAGGGCGTCTTAACAATACATTCGTTTTTAGGTTAAGTCGAGGCAGATTACACTTTACACATGAATAGCGTCTTCGTATATTGTAATGCTGGTAACAGAGTTTGAGATTACTAGATATGCGACACGGGTTCTTCATGTCAGGGAGAAAACTGTCAGATCCTAACCGTTCCATTAGTCTGTAAAGTTTACTTGGCTGGACTGTGTCACAGCGCCACCCACGTTTCTTTTGTTCCAAAACATGAAAGTGAAAGGGTGCCCGGAGGCACTTTGGAGTTTGTCCCAGTATATAGGTAAAACCGCATATTAGCGCCCCTTCACTTTTAAGCGTGTCGTGGGGAACCTTACGTTTCAAAGTTTGGGCCTCTCTTCGGAGTTATTCAATGTTTTGGCTGTGAAGGGCTTGACAGAAAAGCATTGCTAGATTTCGTTACGTCCAGAAAGCATTTTCACGTGCGTTTACCAGACTGAACCGTCACATCATTGAAAGTTACTGTGGCCGCATTAAAATGGTTATAACTGAATGTTGTACATGTTCTTATACACAGGTTGTTAGACACAACTATATAGTTTATAAGGCTGGAGGGCGCATTTAGACCTATAGTGTCATATTTTGTTGAAAGTCGACTGGTCCAAGCCGTGCGATTTTATTTTAAATTTTGCTGTGCTGTATTGAGTATTTCGTCAACATTGTACTGAGAATGAACCGAGAGCTCACAGTTACGCGTTTTTCTGTCCAGATCGAGCATGCCTCGAGCAGTTGTCGGAAAGTGGCGCTGTGACACAGTGATATCGTGCAGCCAGGTGTGACTGGCGCTGTTGCACGGTGCTCACGTTTTTTGTTTTTTGTTTCTTTTGCTTTGTTTTGTTTTTAAGTCAAACATAATCAGATCATACGTGGACCAGACACTTGAGAAGGGTCCCTGACTCCTTGTGTGGTGGCGTAACGCTGGTAAGATGAAGAAAAACTGAGACTGCCTAAAATAATACTGTACATGATTCTCTTACGTATGCAACGGAGCTGTTAGCTCTTGATCAGTTCAGTCTTAGAAGCTGATGTAAAGAAGTTGGCTTTCGTTTCTAAGTTAAATCGATTTAGATCTCACTTGACATGTGCTATGCGTGCTCGTGCAGTGTAACAGTATTCAGAGAAACTGAAGCAGTGAAGCTGTTTGAAATGCCATTTCACGAGTCACAGCTATTCATTGATCTACAGGCCTGAGGTAAGTCGTATTTTCAGTGTAAGTAAAATGGAGTTAGTTCATACTGTGGAGCAGACACACGGAAAGATTTTCTATGGAAAGATTTCCTCATGTAAACAACCCCCGGAACCCTAACCCTACCCTCACCCCTAACCCTACTCCTAACTCTAACCCTAACCCTATCCTTACCCCTAGCCCTACCCCTAACCCTAACCCTATCTCTAACCCAAATCCTAACCCTAGCCCTAGTGATTAAATGGGTTGTTGCCCGCGGAAATCTTGCCTTTTCTATATATAGTTTAATCAAAGACTGTAAATAATGTAGGCCTACATAAATATCATTTTATAATCTTTTTGATGTTGCGATGGTCAGAGAAATTGTTACTGTGGCAGTTTGAAAACATGTTTCATGGGGTTGTTCATGTTGAGATCAGGTCTGATACTGCACGAATTGGCATGTCTGCGGTACCGGAAGCAGTTTTGCGGTTATCTGCTTATATTATGACATGTAGACCTAGATTAGTAGTCTAGTCTCGGAAAAGATTTCATATAGTGTAATCAATGACTGTAAATAACAATGTAAAATAAAGGAAGGATTCCCATATGTGGTAACTTCTACAACTACGGCCAGTACGAAAATTCCGAATAGCGTACTAATACAACCCTAACCCTAACCCTATCCCCCTAACCCTAACCCCACCCTTAACCCTAACATTAATGTCCATCGAGATAGGAGCATCAGTCGGAGCGAGCGTAACTCATTATCGCCAGTTACCACATATGGACATTCTCCCTAAATAAATGTAATTTTATAATATTTGGTGCAGCGATTGTCAGAGAAATTGTTACCTGGGCAGTTTAAAATGCGATTTCACGAACTGTTCATGTGAAAGACGGAGCGGAACAGTTGAGACTAGTCTAGCTCTGATATTTCATGAGTTGGCATGTCTGCAGTACCGGAAGCGGTTTTGTAGTTATCTTTTTACATGCAGACCTAGAATAGTAGTCTCAGGCTCTAGTCTCGTGTTGTGTACAAATCAAGTCAGCAGGTCAGTGGGTTTTTGTTTTGCTGTGAAGTCCAGCATAGTGTAAATGCACGTCACGAGGCCTACTCTCTCTCTGTCTCTCTCTCTCTCTCTTCCTCTCTCTCTCTTCCTCTCTCTCTTTCTTTCTCACTTTTTTTTCTCTCATTCACGTTCTCGCTGACTCGTTTTCTCTCCTTCACTCCCTCTCTCCATCACTCTCCATCCCTTTCTCGCCCTCCTCCTCTTGCTGTCTTTCTCTCTCTCTGTCTTTCTCTGTCTCTGTCTCTCTCTCTCTCTCTCTCTCTCTCTCTCTCTCTCTCTCTCTCTCCCTCTCTCCCTCTCTCGCGTCTATTTCTCTCTCGTCTGATTCTCTCTTCTCCTCTTACAAACACCTATTTTACATCCGAAACTGCGTCCCGATAATTCTGATGTAATAATCCATTTATCATTCTGTGTAAGACGGTTGCTTCTCATACCTTTGTCAGCTGTAAAGCTCTTGAGACAGTGACTGTCTCATTGTATGTTCCATGTCCTGCATTTCTGATACGTAAAAGTCATAAAAGATCTGTGGCATACATGCTCCTGGGAAAATGAAATTGGCTTTGGTGACTTGCAAATTGTGATTATAACTTAATGTAAAAAATGGATGGATATAGACTAATTTATGTGATATTTTCCTGATTTGGCACCATTTAAATTCTCATCATCCTATCAGTATTGTTATTTTACATTCGACCTAACACATTAGCAAAATAATAGATGGTATCATTTCGATTAGGTAGCCACACGTGCACAACAATGGGAAAATGTGTAACCAACATAGGGCTAGGCATTTGTCATGAGCAGGGCTTAATTACGAATGCATTATGTGAGCAGTCGGGAAGTGTGTTAGAGGTCACGGGTGAGCACTAAGCTCGCGCATAAAAGTTAGGGAACATAATATTCAGGCAGTAGGTATTTAAGAATTAAATTGCTGTGAAGTTAGCGTCCCTGTAGTGTAATGGTAACACGTTCAGACTTGCAAGCTGAGAGACCCTGGCTCGACTCCCGGCAGGGGCATGAAATTTTCCAGTGTAAGTTTTTGCGGCCTTTCTTCTCAAAATTGATCATTCACAATAAATTGGTAAAATCCCTGGTAAAATTATCGGACTGGCTGAGCTCACATTCCTCCCCATTAATAAAAAATTAATACTACATGCCTCACCGCCTGGTTACGCGTAGATCTGTAATATGGAAATTAGATGCTTTATCATGGAAATTAGAAGCTTTATCATGCAGATCCGTAATTTGATGCGTTCCCTCTGTTTAAAAGCTGCATGTTTGCCACATCTGATGGCAGTCGGCAAAGTAATCAGTAGTGTAGAATTAGGCCGAGGCAACGCACTGGAGATGTTGTAACATTGATAGCTCTTTGCAACACACACCTGTCAACACTTTGAGCTCATATCTAATTAGAAAAACCATTATGCGAAGAGGTAATCTCATATTATAAGATAACGCTGTCCCTTTCGTTGCTAGCCACATCCGTGTCACTAATCCCCTGTACCAATCGATACAAACCGTAATACTGTAATAGCCTTTGTAGATCCAGCTTGTATTGCGTTAATTCTCTCTCTATCTCTGTCTGTCTGTCTGTCTGTCTGTCTCTGTGTGTGTGTGTGTATGTGTTCGTTCGTTCGTTCGTTCGTTCGTTCGTTCGTTCGTTCGATCGATCGTTCATTCGTTCGTTCAGATTCTGTAAGGAGACGACGATCCCATAAAGAAACACTAATAACAAACCTACAGTAATTGCGACTCTCCCGCTTCATTTTTTTCTCTTTTCGGGTGTGGTAATGGGAGGTTTTTGGGGGAGGGGAAGGAAGGGACTCCATTGTAATTAGAGTTTTATTAGAAGGGAAGATTCGACGCAAAACATATGTCTATAAATGGAAAATGATTAGACTAGTTTTATTCATAGCAGTGGCCTGGCATGGCATTTATGCACTGCCCAGGTTTGGCTTTTCTGATAGGTTGTGCCAAGAGTAACGTTGGGAGTGAAGCAGACCTGTACACCTTTATTCTCTCTATATAGATATATCGTCACAGACATAGGCAGTTCGTCTATCTCATTTGAATGAGTTTTTCGGAGGAGGAAAAATAAAACTATATCAACCCAGGAAAATCATGCCAATCACAAGCTCTGGTGCTGCTTTTAAATCAGTGATTTTACGATTTTTATGCACTTTTTCTGTGACATTTGATGGATGTATTGGGTTGCATTGGGCACAGAAATAGCCCGGTTCGCAGATTGCCTACCTCTGCCTATAACTGTGACGAAATGCTGTAAATTAACATTGCGCCATACACGCACCCAGTTTTACTCTATACATCCTGCCTATCCCTTTATTCTGAGTAAAGATTGCTTGGTCCTTCACAAAGTTCAGTGCCTCATTGCTGTAGTCCAGTATCACATTAATTCAGTTTTACGTCTTACCCTAAGCATCGTAATTTTATGTTACTGCCAACAATTACAAAATCTTACATTTTACGCAAGGAGATCTCCATTTCCGAAGATGGTACGGGCCTTTACAAAGTTCGCGTCACTGCTGTAGCCCAGTCTTACACTTACATCATCACCCAAAATGCCTGTCTCATCTGATATTGACCCTGACCTATTGTTCCAACTCAGCCATTTCAGTAGAATTTTGAAACAAAGGGGAGCATTTTAGCGGCACCGAAAACAAAATGTCCATGTCTTGCATATGAGATAGGCGTTCTGACCGTTAAATTTAAACTGCGAAATGCCCAAGTCATGAAGTGTGATAAGTTACGCAGCTGACTTTTTATAGTGTAGTGTATCTCTGTGGGCGAGGAGTAACTAATTTGACAGCATGGGGTTGAGTCAACAACAACAACAACAACAACTACAACAACAACAGTAACAACAACAACAACAGTAACAACAACAACAACAACAACAACAGTAACAACAACAATAAGAAGAAAAACACAATAACAACAATCTCTATGGGCGATCCGCATGTGATGAATACTGTTTTGTCCCTCCCCGTGGTTCTCTTTTCCACTAAAATTAACATACCGACTAGGGGGTCTGGAATAGGCAACCTGTTAAGAGAGAAAAGAAAGTCATCATGCCGCTCTTTTTCAACTAATTACTTTTCTGACTGATTTATAGTCTCTAAATACCTTTATACTGGTTTACGAAATGACTCATACCCCATTCCCTTTTTAAAAAAAAAAAAGCAAAGCAACAAAACTTATTTTCTGTGTGTAAAGTATTTCTCTGTCTGTTTGCTTGCCAGACTGTCTACCTGTCGGTCACTTTGCCTCTAGGTTCATCCAGCGATCAGTCCATCAGTCCACAATGACAGTGACTCTGTATTAGCAGTCATTTTACAAGGAATATGCATTACTTTATCTGAAGAAAAAAAAAAAAAAACAACCAAAGGACATACTCACATTTTCGCAGTTTTCAGGCAAACAGTTGTACTGTATAACTAGATCTTTTGTACATTAAAACTAATATATAACTCAAAATTGTGACATCAAGAGCGCCACCACAAGGCGACAGAATATCATATAATCTTGGCTGGTAGACTAATAGTCATAATTTCACAAAAGTTGTGTTGTTAATGCAGTTGTGCCGTTTGGGTGTTTGGCGAGTGACTGATCATGGTTTAGAAGAAAAAAATTCAATGTAATGATCGCTCCCCATTATGTGGTCTTTGAATGCCAGAGAGCTGCGTATATATCTGTAATACAAAGATATGTATTGCTAATTGAAGAGTGTTTTTCCAAAACTCAGTAAATGCACTTTCGTTGAGAAATGAATTGGTGGTGTAGTCAGATATGCATTTCTGTGTTTATTCATTCAAAAACCTGATTAAGCTCAAAGTCCAGCAAATTTACGTCATTTAGCAGTAAATAAAAATATAGTACATTCAGAGACCATATACCGAGTTTTGGAAAAATGCTCTTCAATTAGTAAGTCACAATCAGGCGGTGAGTCCATCCTTCTAATCTATGTACACATATTCAGTACACACTCACAGCCACAAGCCTCTACATGTGGTCCATGTATACAGCTCGATAGTCTCTTCAAAAGACGCAAATCGAGTACTTTCTAACTTAATTGACCTCTTTAAATCTAGAGGATTATGCAGGATGATGAAATATGAGATGTAGTTCTTGGTTGTTTGTGCTCATATTGTCCATGCTTTATCTGATAGCCTCTTCGAAGGACTCCTGTCGAGTAATATCAAACTCACTGAACTCTGCAGACTAGATTTGGCTGGTGATGCAAGGTGATAAAAGATGAGGCGCAATATTACTATTAATGTGTACTTATATCGTCCACGTTGACTCACAGTACATTATATGGTTGTATCCCACAAGTTAGATATTGCGCAGATATTGGTATCCAGAATTTCAAGCTTGTTTTGATGACATGAACAAAATGTTATGTCCGAGCTCTGAAACATGATGTCTTAAACATCTTATGACGAATTATGCGTCGTCTTCTTGCCAACAAGAAGATTTGCAATCTTTTGTTTGTGTCCAAACCGCATTTATGTGAAATAGAACATTATAAGTCAACACCTACGTAATGTTACACACGAGTATCTTTCATGATTAAAGTTACCCTAATGGTCTAGGATAGTCTCGATACCATAGGCGTATCTCTTCCATCCATACCACCCCTATTAGATTTGCTTCCGGTGTCCGGTGTTTTCTTTAGACTCCTTTAAATTTCAAAATTCTCCCCAAAAATACATTGATCGTTCGCTGATCTTCCTTTCTTTCCAGCCCTCCAAAATTTGCTTTACTTGAGAAATTTCTAAAATTCCTCTACAAGATTCCCCCCCTCAGATTTATAACCAGGTGGCGGCGGACGAGGGAGGGAGGGGAATGTCTCCACCAACTCATTTGACATGGAGACAACCACTGAGTGTCCAACAAAGGTATCGCTGGTCACAGGTTGCAAACCTCTCCTTTCATATTTATTAGGCGTGCGCGGGAGACTTGTAGATTACCAAGCGGATATGAGATTCAGTTATTATTAAGGGATGGGAGACTACCACGGCGATATTAATTTCGTGGTTATCGGCAAAGCAGAGACAGTCCCAGCCTGGGACTTCAGCATGTCGCTCGTGCATTCAGAGTCGTCCGGAGGGATGGAAACATATTATAGGACTGATATTGCGTGAGTTGGTCATTCTAACTTTGTTCTGTCTTTACAATAGCTGGGCGAATCTGCATATGTATAGTTGACGCTGCAGTCTCGTTGGGAGCACGACCGAAGTTGTGATTAAAAAGAGTCATGATTATCCAGTGATTTTTATACAGAGATATAATACAGTGTAATAGTTTTCTGTAGTTAGCTCCAATTAATCACAACTCTTTAGGAGTATGGAAAACGTTGCTTATGAAATGAGTTGCGAATGTCCATTGACTTTCATGTAGAAATATGGGTGTTTTGTTGTGTTGAAAATGAAATGTTGGGATTAAGCCTAAGTTGGGATTAAATGGATTGCGAGTAAGCGGAGTCGACTGCATGTGAGAAATATTGTGATGAAGCAGAACTTGTGTTTAAGCAGAGTCAAATGAACAGAAAAAAAAAATGACACTAGAGCCTTATTGAATCGGGAGGCAACTTGCTTCACTAAGCCACCTGTAATGTTATTCAGTCATGATTCGTACACGTGCGTTATACATTTCGGTATGAGATATCAACGACAGATTGTATATTTAGCTGCAAAACACGCACGCATTTCGATAAGAAACCACTCAACACTCTCGCAAACAAAATTGATTTTTTTTTAGGGGGGGGGATACGGGAGAGGAA
>JAWQUT010000300.1:427120-457428 GCA_033807755.1 Ellobium chinense | reverse complement strand
GCACTGGATCTAAATAAGTAAAGCAAGAAAACTATAACAATTTAACAAATTTATTGCACAAATTTTCGGACTGGCGTCCTTCTTCAGGTGTAGAAATTAAATGAACTAAGAAAGAAATGTCATTAAAAAAAAAAAGTGATCAATAGTCATGAAAAAGCTTGAACAAACACAAGTATCAAAGGAACGGAACTAAGGCTATGGTTATGTCATGACATCTTTGAAATAACTACAGATAGAACTGGAAAAGAGAAATTTGTGTATTGTTCAACCGACACTCTTTTGTACACAAGAAAATTATGCCAAGGTCTGGTGTAGTCAGGGATAACAGGATATCAAAAATTTTAGGAAAATGAAAATTAAATTTAAATACTTGAACATTTTATTATGGGAGCATATAGAAAGAATGACAGAATCATTTCAGGTTTGAACAGGTTTTTTTTTTAACCATGATGTTCAAAAATTTTGCCATTAGCTGCTGGCATGTCAGCATAGGCTGGGGTTTGGTACTTACTGCGTCAAAAGAAAGTTAACATGAAAATTGTATTTTTTGGCCCCACCCAAGAGCCTGGTTAGTCACGCAATTAAAATATAATTGATATTGTTAAAACAATTTCGATAAATGAAGCATCTACCAACCTTGAGTGCTGCGGAGGTTCCATAAAGTCTTGGGAGTATATAGAGATGTTGTTTTGAGTTGGTATTCTTACAATAATGTCTCATAATTTTATTTTCAGCTGCACAAAGTTAAGGGTTATCAGGTTTATAGCAGTATTGTAAAGCTTTAGCAACTCATACACCATTAAGGTAGTTCATGATAGTAAAAAATTTCTTACTCATGAAAAGTCGTAGGGATGTGCAGTATTCTTCATCTACTCTCTAAGACCACACTGCATGGTGAAATTCACTTCTAAACTTGGATGAGAAGTAGCAATAATATCTGGGGTGGAAACACAACATTTACACATAATAGCCGCTGTTCTTGTTATTTTCCAGAGGTCCTTGGAGCCCTGTTCAGTGTGTTCCTCATCTGGCTGGTGAGTGGAGTCTTGTGTTACATTGCAGTGGAGAGAATCATGCATGAACATTACAAAGACGTCAAGGCTGATGAAATGCTCATCACTGCATCCCTGGGTGTCGTTTTTAATATCATGTAAGTGCCTTGACGTTTTGTCTTTATAGTGCTTTCTCCAGGTCTTATGAGTTGTGAGAGACCTTCTCTTTTTGTCATAAATTTGAGGGAGGATTGTAAATTTACAGAGGCATATGAGACTCTGCTCAGATAAAACAAAGTTTGGAGTGCAGGGGAAAATGGGAGATTGGTGCATATTAAGTGTATTTTTAGGGGGATTATAAAATTTGAGTGACACGATCTGGAGAAAACACTTGTCTGTATTAATGTATACTCAGACATCATTTATACTTATGGGACCTGGTCATTTCTTTTGTAATATTGTATATTTATTTGTACAATGTATACTGATCTACGTTTATCTGTATGATGAATGAAATGTACGGCATTGTTAAACTGTTCCCTTACAGGGTAGATGGAAGCCCTGTTTTCATTTCTGTTTTCTTGGTTTCATATTAAGCATATTTCCATTGTTCAGGTTTGGAGACAATAACTACAGTCTAGTTTGTAGCATGGCAGTCAAGCTCATGCATTATGAAGGATCATTATGCCATTGGTTCATTAATCTATTTATAAGCATTGACGGGGGCCAGGAACCCGATTTCCAAATGCAATAAACTCTGAAACTGCTGGTTGTAAAATTTGGTTGGATATGTCAGCCGGGATGAAATGTGATTGGGGAGGTTTAGCATCAATATCTACTCAGCAAAGGTGGACGATTCCATTAATAATGTATAGGCAAGTTTGTGCCGCTTCCCCCATTTTGCCTTTCTTATGAATGAAGTTAAAATGTCGAATTCTGCTTTCCGTTCACTGATGACATTATGAGGTGTGAAGCCGTCGAGCATTGCATCTACAGGTAAATCAGTAGATATAGTCACGCAGTAGTGCCTCGTTCACTGAATGAGAGTGCTTTCTGGTTCATTATGTTAAATTTTGCCACTGCACCACTGCAAGGATCTCCAAGTAGAAGACAATCATATTTTACTCACCTCATAACTCATTTGCAGAATGGGTGTCCATGCTTATAATGAATAATATGCCTTTATCTGGATTTGGATTCTCTGTCAGTTTAATTTCTAATTAGGACCGGAGAAACATTACACTTCAGATACCTGCCACTAGCACTGTAAATATAGCTTATATCATCTCATTAGTGAAATTGATCTGTAGGAGCTATTTACATAGATGGGAGATATTAACTTGATTGAAACAAGAAAGTGATTGTACTCTAAAGTACATCATAATATCTTATGATATTGGAAAAGTCTGTTTCTAAAGGGTTCCCAGTTGTTTTCACAACACAGCCCAATTGCTGAAGCTGGAGAGAATAGGAATATGTCATGGAAATATGAAACTTTCAGCCCAGGTGTTCTGTACAGGTGCATAAATATCTTAGCTGATGAAAAATGAAAGTAATGTCTCTGCCATTGATAACAGTAACAGTTGTTGACGACACCAGCGTAAGATATTACAGCCAATTGCAAGTGGTAATTTGGATAATCACAACTTTTTGTTTAAGTTTTTGTCATTTCCCACATGACAAAATGCTGCATTTCTATATTCAAGCCATCAGTAGTTATCATCCTCTTCTAACTGTAACTTTTCCTGCGCTCCTGAGGAGTTGTGATTAAGTGGAGATGACAGTGCATGCATTTATGTTACGGAAGAGCAGATGCTTATTTGAGTTAATGATTATATACAGTACTACCAAAACAATATTTTCGTCATATTTTCCTATCCTAGGGTTATTGGCAGATCAGTTTATTTCATGGGGAAACTGATACATTGGCTTATTGTGTGACAAGATAATATTTCTTATCACATGAGGTTAAATCACTCGAGAGTAACTGCCTATTCATGCTTACACTGACTCCGTGCCACTCAACATTTATGGCTTTCTGAGAAAAAAGGAAAAAAAAAACCTTTTTCTGTAATGTATAGCAACTGCTCTGAATAAACTGTTGAGTGTGCTGACTTACGGAGTATTTTGGCTCATTCATTTTTGAAGGCCTGTGCTTGTAGTGTCATAGACCATTTTATTATGCCATAGGAAAACTGAAGTACTGAAAAACTGCACAGTTCTACCTCTAGTAAGTGGGACGTCTTTCTCTGCATATATCCTCTTGCTTTATATTATTACATTCTGTCTCTCTCTTTTTTTTTTTTTTTGATAAAGTCTGATGCATAACTCGAACAATGTCATACATCCAACTTTTAGGCCCCGTGACTGGAGTGCAAGTCTGTAAAGATATTCAGTATAGCTACCAGCATAAGCTAGAATGTTCATTGTAGACTGGATCATCTATGATAAAACTGCCAAGGCTCATTTTTAGCATGACACCAGCTTCATAATAAAGATAGGAACCATGTCCCCACAAGGTTACTGTGACTTAATTTATTATAGACAAATAAGTCATTATAAGTGGCCAGGTTTATTGTGCAATAAAGTCGACAGATCATCTTGATACAGGATGTTTAAAAAAAAACACTACAACATTTTAAAATTATTCTATAACATCCTGTTGTTCTCCTCTTCTCTATTGTTAGAACAGCACCCCTGAAGCTTGGCCAGTCTCCATGCCTCCTCTCCTCCCTGTTATGCTCAGGCAACTGGGGTCAACTTTATTAAGAAATTTGGCTATGGTTAGCTTGTTTCTATAAAAAGTACCTGAGAGCAAGAATATGTGGTATCGTGTGAAAGTTTCATGGTCAAGATCCTAAATATTAATCTAAATCATTTTGTCATTGTAATTAAGTCAAGACTGACTTTGTTGGAGTGCCAAAGCTTGTCAGCAACACAAGGGTGTTGTATATACATTGGAACTCTTGAAGGCACACCTACTTTTCAGACAAAGTTTTAGAGGGTGTGTTTTCTGGAGTTTATGTTATCCAGAGTGTGCTTTACAAGAAACCAAGCAGTTGGGACTGTTGAATGGAAATGGAAATAAGACTTTCATTGGCCCATAGGGAAATTGGTATAAAATGCCATACAATATTATACATCTCATTCATAATACAAACACATAGAACAGTACATGTCATACATGTAAATACAATATTACAAAAATGAAACTAATAGCAAAGTCATTGCAGGTCACTTGCAATGCAGCCCCCTGGTCCCTCTAAAGCCAAATACTCATTTACACCTGAGCTGAGTGGAGAAAAAGGAATGAAGAGCCTTCCCAAAGACACACAACATAAACTGCCTGGCCACGAGTTGAACACACAAACATACACTTGACAGTCCTCTGTTTCTGAATACAACTGACACAGCCACACTATGGCAGCATACAAAGGAGGAGATTGTGTCAAGCAATGGTTGTGTTAGCAGAGTTGCAATATGTGTCATGTATATTTTTTGTTACTCAACAGTATGGGATTTGTACTTCACTCAGAGATGTGTTGTGGTCATGCACATAGAAGCAGCAAGTTTGGCCATGGTCATTCACATGGGGGTGGGGCTCATGGACACAGTCACTCACACGGTAAAGACGACCTGCTGGATGTAGCCAGGCCTTCAAGAAATGCAGAGGAGAACCATCCTAGACAGGTCAGAGGAGGGTTTGGCTACCAGCCCTTAGAGGAGGCTGTGGATTCTGCAACTTCAGATCAGCAGATGAGGGATGTGACATCAGAAGATGGAGTAGGAGGTAATGCTTAACTTCTTTGCTTAAATTACCCTCTGAGCGAGTCCGTTACAGTTAAATTGTTTTCCAGGCATATGTTATTGCCACAGAATTTCAAGCATTATTTGGGGCATGGAAATAGTTACAAGGTCTCATTTGTAAGATGACATTCTCTTGAGATGGATGGTCATCTCAGAGAATTTGACCGGTAGCTAGAATCTATCAAGTTGACTGTCATTAGCTGGAGTGCAAACATATCCTGGCAGGTTTCCATATTCATGAGTGACACACAGTAAAATTTGCAGAATAATCTACCATATAATAGTGATGGGCAGGATTGGGAATGCCTAGAGGGAGTGGTAGTACCTCACAGTGAAAGACAGTCACCTCCTTTAAGGTTAGCTTGGAAATTATTTGGTTTTCTTCTTTGTGTCCAGCCTGTGTTTGGCTCCTCAGAGCTGCATGCGCACAACAGCGGCTATTCACTGGACAGTGGCTTTGATCAGCTGGCAAATTTTCACAAGTAAAACTGTCCTTAGGTTCTTTTCTCTCTCTTGTACTTCTGTTCCTCACACGTACAAGTAATCCCCCAGGGAAGGGTAAACTTCTACTTCAAATGGCCGTCAATCCAGATCCCAGCAAACCCTCTGTCCCAGCTGTGACGAGACTGTGCTCTGCATCAACATTGCACCATGCTGTGAGGTTTTTGCTGGAATCAGTAAAAGCCACTATTGAAATTGAACAACCGTGATGACGTGACATTAATTCAGTGGGTAGAGCACGTCTATTCAATACATATACCTACATATGTACTGATGAACTCTTCCTTTGGTGGACTTAGGAGCATTTTGCTGTGGGTTTCCCTCCCTCAGATGGGTTTTCGGCTGGATGACAGTCCCCCTCCATTCAGATTTTAATAGAGTTTGCTCTCCTAGATGAGAAGCTGTCGCCAGCTGATGGGTCCTATCTGCCTGGCTGTTTTATCATAGCTAGGTGTGGCTTAGTGCAGCCAAAGCATTGTCTATTTGCTGGTGGGTATTAGATATAAGACATGGAGTGTCCCACTCACTCTTTGTCAATAGTCTGACCCCTCACCCTGGATCTATCTGTCTGTAAGATATAATGTCATTTTATAGACTTCAGAGGACTGAGAGAATTACAGATGATCTTGCATGCCAAGACAGTAATATATGTAATGTGAAGAAGGCATGTGAGTGGCTATGCTGGATGTGAGACTTTATCCAGAGGCTATTTGGACTTGAGCCCTTTTGACGATATGCCATGGTATAATGTGTACAGCTCTTTTCCAGTTGTTTGGGGTCGGAATGTGAGACATATACACCCTTATCAATACACCCAACTTTCTTTCCTGATTCCTTTGCAGCCACCAACAGTGATGAAGATCTGAGTGATGAAGAAGCTCTGCACAAACATAAGAATATCAACGTCAGAGCTGCATTTATTCATGTAGTAGGAGACATCATACAAAGTATTGGGGTGTTGGTAGCAGCGCTCATCATCAAGTTCACGGTAAGTCATTGGGAATGCGATTCTTTATTCTGACACCTTTTTTGACGAGTCATTTTCCTCCGATGCAAAACCGTTAATCTTGAACCCGCACCATGGGCAAAAAGGCCATCTGGTCATTTTCTGCTTTTAAATCTGAGAAAAAAATGTGAATTCACCGTCATCTGCAAAGATCTGTTCTTGTGCATGAACATTCTCTGTGATATCATAAGCAATTTTCCAACGCTTTCAAAGTGATGCTAATTAAACCATGATAACGGCAACATCTTGAAACCAACAGAGATAAAGTACAAGATATGCAAGTTATAAATGCCAGCTGGGAGTTGCATTTATTGCTCTTTAGGCATACTTATTTCAAAGGATTGATTTGCCTTTCTCTGTCAGATGTGGAATGCCACATTTTGCGTGATGAGGCTGTGCACCTGTGAGAACCCTGGGATTGAATTGTTTTATTTGAAATGCTGAAATAGAGCTTCTATAAATATTTAAAAGTGACAAGGGGGATGGTGTGAAAACCATTAAGTGCACCCAAACATCTGGAACACCACATAGAATTTGAGGGAGTGAATTTGAGGAAAATGATCCATTGGCAAATAATGGTTTCAGGATTTGATTTGTGTGAAAACAACAAGGAAACTCATTACTGTGTTTTGAATCACAGAACACAGCACATATTGACCTGTGCAGTATGTAATGATGTTATTTCCATCATATAAGTAAACAAACTGAGAAAATGCCTGACAATTATTGATGTTACATTTATCATTATAGTGATTTTATCCTGTTGATGTACGGATAGAATGATCTGATACCACCGCCACATTAAGATGTGTTTTTGTTTCATTTGTTTAATTGTGCTAAAACTTTGATGTCTCGACGTCTTTCCACTCCTAGCCTTCATACAGAGTACTTCTCTATTTTTCAGACTGATGAGAAATTCAAGCTAGCAGACCCTATATGTACATTCCTGTTCTCTATACTTGTGCTCATTACAACTATAACAGTCCTAAGAGACACGCTTCTAGTCATTATGGAAGGTAAGGAGATTAAGTTATGTTTTTTGATGTTCACATATGAGCGTTCCATTAAAAAAAGGGTTGATCTCTTCATGTCAGGCCCCACAGTACTCATGTGACACAAATCCCACCATTTCACATTGTATTGCCCAGTGGTTGTGCAAGATTCACCCAAACCTTTTTCACTGGCCCGCACAAATGTCACGATTCAAAATTTTACATAATACAGCCAAGTGTAAACAGCGTATCATATGAAGGGTGGGTCTGTAATATTAAATTTTTAAAATTTAATTCATGACCAAGTAACTAGTTTTGTCTCCTGCGAGGCCCCCCCGTAATATTAATTATTAATTATTTAGTTTTAATATTTTGTTAGAATTATCTGTCAGTGGTCCATATCCAAAGGGCTTTCCCCTGCAATACACTGCGTATTGAAGGAATAGAAGGCTAATGCATGGTGCGATGTAAGAAGGTTAAGTGCAAAATTAGCTCAGAATTTAAGGCCAGTATTCATTGACTATTGGGATTACTGTAAGAGTTATGAAACTTGGAGCTGAAGCAATTTTAGGAAGAATTAGGTATGTTCCTGGTAAAACAAATTATGGTTCTATGCCACATCAACTTTCTCTATACCTCATTATTATAGCATACAGTATTAGATGTCAACATAATGGGGAATTCACTCCTCATAGCAATGAATTTTTAACTAGAATAATATAATAGGAAAAAAAACTTAAGTTAATGCCAGCGTGCCAGAATAGATAAACCCGTTTTGTCCTCATGACAACATTATCTGTCATGCAAAATGACAATTCTGGTCATTATGGAGAGGCTACTGAATAAATTTCATGTCACTAACCCGAGCATGATCTGCTCAGGACAGAAAAACATTTATTCCAAAGCTCAGAGCAAACCTGTAACATCAATGTTAATCAATGTATCATGAATGCATTAAGTGTAATCTGCCACATACCTGATGAATGAAGATATCTGTGTGTTTGTCATTCAGTCAGCTTTTCTGTCTGTCACTTTTTTGTCCCCTGCTTACTTGCCTGATAATTTGTTCCTATTAAGCTGAGGGGAGAGGGGAGGGATGGAATCTTTATCAGTCTTGATTTTGAGGATGGCAGAACTTGTGAGTTGCATGTTATTATTTTGATTTCAGCGATTTTGGCAATCAGCCTATATTGTTGTCATGTTTTAATCTGAGTTCAGTCTTCAATCAAAGTGAACCTCAGAATTTTTAACTGACAGTAAGTCAATAAGGAATAAATAATCTGAGTTCTGAAAGACTAAACGGAACACCACCAATTTGTGTTCACCAGCTCAGAAATCTGCGACCATGCCCGCCATGTGGCTGGAAAACTTCAATTGAGTTATTGATTTGCGTGAATTTACCATTTTTCTATGTAGACACATCTTTTTTTTTTTTTTTTTGGTTTACATTACTTTCCCTCTAACGACAAAGTGATTGTTTTGTTGGCACCTGACCCTCTCAGGTACACCCCCCTTCCCCCCAACCAAAATGTCTTATGCCAACATAAAAAGGAGCCAGTAAACTTGATATCGTAGGAAGAGCTAGGTGGTTGTGCTTAAACCACAATATAGAAACAGTGTTCTTGCACACATAAATGAGCCAAGAAGTCTAATATTGCACCATTATGCCACTATGCAGGATGGCTGCAAAATGGATGTAAAAATCCACTCTTTGCCCTCTTTGTGTCCATCAATTTTAAACATACCCATTGAAAGCATAAACTGAGTGAGCCTAAAAGAAAAAAGGCAATGGATGATTATTCTTAAAGAATACTTGAGCCAGCTCTATCCTTTTTTAATCATCCCTTGTTCTCATGTCCCTCAATTTACAGCTTGCATGACAACAGTGCATGTGATTTGGATTTGCATGCAACTATAGATGTGGTAAACAATGAGATGGAGGAGGTGGTGCATTCTGAGAGTGAGATGGAGAGGAGACTTATATCAGAAGAAGCGGAGAGCCTATTGGAAAAGGAGTAGAAGGTCATAGACATCTATGATTAGATAGATGTGTGTTATGGGTGGAAGGGGAGTGTGGATGATTAGATGTGGACTGGTCGTGAGTGTGAGAGGTGGTTTGTTATATGTGAAGGAGTTCATCTATTTTAAGTAGGCACAAGAGGGGACATTCATTCTATACATAGTTTATCTCTAATGATACCAGAGGAGTATGTGTAAAGTATACATAGTTGATTTCTAGTGACACCAGAGGAGTATGCATAGACTAGCTTACAAATCTTTTTTCGTTAGGAGGCACCAAAACCAGGTCATGGACATATTTTTTTAATAAGGCAGCTGCCTTGAGTGTCCCATTTTGTTACTTTGTATTCTTTATCTGTTTACAGGAACCCCAAGAGACCTGTCTTTTGACTCCCTGAAGCGAGAGCTGTTGGCATTAGATGGGGTGGTCGCCCTCCATAGTCTTCACATTTGGGCCCTGACTCTAGACAGAAATGCCTTGTCAGTACATCTGGCTGTAGGTAAGCCCATGAGGAGAGAGGATAATTTTATTATACCAATGGAAACTTTTGGCTGCAGTATACTGGATGGAATTTGTCAGCAGAAAAGAGGAAATTGTTCCATGAGAAGACAAGATTACTTTGTTATCCCTGTGGAAACCAGGCTTGGTTGCAGTATCAGGAATACTTGCAGCAGAAGAGGGAAAATCTTTAGAACTTGACCCAGGTCAGCCACAGAATGCTCATTTGAGCCACTGACCTGTAAATATTGGTTTTCATGCATTGGAGGGAAAAGTTATTAAAACTCAGAAGTTGAGGGTATGTATTTGTTAGTGTTTGAAGGTGATTGATGATGTTTTATCGTTGGTTTGTTTGTTTCAGAGAGTCCCTACATACACAACCAAGTTCTCTCAAGTGCCACCAAGCTCATTCAAGATCGGCATCATTTCTTCCACTCCACCATCCAGGTGGAACTCTATGATGAGACAGTCATGAGAAACTGTAAGGAGTGCTTGGAGTTTAACTGACTGCCATGAAGGAAGTGGAATCAAACAGCAATATGTTTTATTATTGTGCATTATCCTTTCTTTGAGGAGAAAGGAGCTTAAAGTGCGGAAGCCTTGCATGTGTGTGAATCATTCTATGGCAGTGTTGCAGTGTTGTATTGAAAGGAAGGAAGGATGAATGCCAAGCATACAGAATGACACTTTGATGCATGCAGGATTTTCTCAATAGGCCATGGCCAAGATATGTCAGCTTATATTGAACACAGCATGAAAATGTCTTTTATTCAAGATTGATTCATCAGATCTGAATGTAAAGTTATTCCATCACTGTGAGGAATGTTAATCTTATGTGAACACTGAGATGTATTTCCATCTTAACTATGAAATGAGGTCTTATCATCAGTGAACATCTGGTCTTTCAGTATTTACTAGCTATGATTCTTTAGATCACTGGTTTACTTTGAGGGTCACCGAATTTTTGTGAATATATTGTCTTATAGACAAGATTGTAAGTTTTTAAATTTGATTATTTTGTTAGGTATCTTCCATAGCATAGATTAACATTAGTCAAGGATGTTTACAGGGATGTAAGTGGCACCTTAAGAAGCAGAAAATTGTCGAGACAAGGTCAGTTACAGTTGAATGAACTACTGCTAATACTTTTGTTAATACTGTTGGTAACAGTCGTAGTAATAATAATAATAATGAAGTACCGGGGCCATCAGAAATGCAGAAGAAATACCTGGAATTTTAAGCAGATAGCATGAAAACCTTATGAATAAGAGCCCTTCAAAATGGGGCTCAGGTCCGTCCGACCCCTAATGTATAGCTTAGGGCACTAGATGATGGATTCCATTCCCAGTTCAGATGTCATAGTCCCTATTGTCCCAGGTTTCTGGCTCATCCCACAGTATTCAGGTGTATGTAAAATTTATACATTTCACACAGTATTGAAATATTGTCAAAACTCTGCAGTGAATTTCAAGTTTGAGACACTTGTCAGTCTTTTAGTGTGATCATAATCAGTGTTGGGTAAAATGATCACACAAGAACCTCCTGGTTCAAAATTTTTGTATTTGGACTGAAGCTTGTCGTGAAGAAAGGTCAGCAGGATATGTATATATGGAAGAAATTATGATTTGAGATGTGACACGTGTTGTGTAGACACTTTATTTTTTACAGCTTGTGGTACTGAAGAGTTCAGCAGGAGCTGATGAAATAATTTCATATATTTTCCATACATATATTATATTCCTGATCTCAAAGCTATTGGCTAGCTATCAGATTTTAATTTGAGTGAAAGTAAGCCATCTTTCTTCACATCAGGTTTCTTTTATTCTTCCCATTCAGTAAGCATCACTTAGGCCCAGCTTTGCTTACAAGACATATAGCTACTTCCACACTAGTAGCCCCAGATCTTTGTATCAGAAGTTCCCTCAGTCTCAAAATACTCTGTCACAGAGGAAGGCTGTCATGAGCTAGCAACAACCATTGTTCAGAACGTTACCTGTAGCTATATAAAGCTGTCATCTTGTTCTGCTTGTTTCTGTGCTTACATATCGTCACCGTCCCCTAATACTGTCGTAAATGCAAATCTACCAAAAAGCAGTTACGACAGTGTTAGGAGACGGTGACGATATATGCATCTTCTTGATACCATCACATCATATTATAGATCTGCATTGTGTCATAAGAGACTTCTTCCATCACATATGAAACAGATCTACTTAAATAATTTTTAGATATCCATAGTGAGATCACAGAATAAAAAAATCTACAGAAGCACTACCAGCTATTGCTCAAAATGCCATAACTGGCTGGAGACACATAGTCTCAAAATGAAGCAACTAGCACATAGGAACATTCAGTCAACCAGCACAGCTGTCATAGACATGCCTGCAATGAACATTGACATGAATGGTCTGTATCAGTGATGTCAATGTGTAGTGCTTCTGTAAATTGTTTGTTCTGTGGGTGATAATGATTCCACTACACACTTCCTCACATGGACTGCTAAGGTGGGCCCAGAGGCAATGAATACTTGCTTCTCCTGTCATAGTGGAATAATGGAATTATTGACTGGAAGGATGCAAATTCTACTATCATTATGCCTGGTCAGTAGAGTTGGCATGGTGTGATTGGTCAAAGGATATTAACAACTTGTTATTGTGTTTTCCTTATATATGATTTGAACTCCTACACTACACTCCCTCATTCATTCATTGTTCCAAAAATCTCCAACTCTAAGAGCACGTTGGTCCATGGTAATATACAGAAGCACTTCGGAGTTACGGACTTCTTTGAATGTTTGATGTATTATGGTCCAGCAACTGAATACCGCATATTTAGTGTTTCAGAGATGGTGACTGCCACACACAAAAATGATAACAGGACTCCACAGTATGTTTTCTTCTGAATTGAAGTGTACAGCTACCTACTTAACATGGGGGAAGAAGAGGTATGGGGTTGTCTGACTACCTTAATCCAGTGAAAAGTGAAAGTTTTTGTTCTACACTATCAGTGCCAGTTCCTGATGCTGTGTTTTCCACGTCACATCTCCTCATATAACTAATAATACCAACCATTTTCTGCACCTCTGTTAGCACACCAGCTTCTTAACCAGTCAAGTTTTTCTGCTCATACTTTGTTGAGTTATCTAGAGTTCACTGCATTGATCATATATGACAAAAACTTCTTCCTAGATGTTTATATGCTGAATATTGGGTTTTTATTAAACCAGGTCAGTTGTATTCTAGTTGTCTCACCTTATTCATGCCCTGCTTTCAAAGGATGTATATTTCAAGTGCACATTTATTTATTGGTTTTGACTTTTTTTTTTCTCTTTTTTGTGGCTGGGATCTTTGTAAATATTGTTATTGTTATAATCATTTGTATGACCAGGAAATCACAGGCCCCCTTCAGACAAGGCCACTTAGCAGTACGCCTCAGAGAAATTTCTTGTAAAATTTTCTGCTTGTAAATATTGGAGATAAAATGAGGGTTTTACCTTTTGAAGTACTACTTACAAGCCACAAAACAGCATTGCTCAGTGGCCTTGTCAGAAGGGATGGTCTTTCTGAAGGGATTCTAATCTTGCCATGGGCAAAATGTGTTATGTACAGACATGAAGATGTCACCAACTAGATTATTTTACTTCTTGAAGAAATGACCATTAATATCAGCATGTGTGGCATTGACATGCATAGAATGACATAGAGTGTCTTAAGTTATTAGCCTTACAGCAGCCAAAACATGGTGAAATGCCAAAAGAAATGAGTCCACATTTAAGGACAACATTTCATATTTGGCCAGTGATAAAATACTGTATTAAGATATATATGTGGAAGTCTTTGTCCTCTGTGGGCAGTGGATCTTTTCCTTCTGTGCAATCATCTCGGCAGGATTCAAGTAAAGTTGCTCCCTGATGATGCTGGTTGTGACTACCTTACTAAGTAAGGCTTATCTCATTAAACAAAGAAATGAGATACATGGCTTTGAAGATAAGATGTGCTATTTTTGTTTGTTGCTGAAAGTGAGAGTAAAATCATTTCTGTACACAAAAAGGCATTGATTTTATGGGCAAATAGTCAGTAGTTGTGAATAAATTTGAGTTTGGTGAGACATACTCAATGAATAATTTAGTATAAAATTTTTCTTCAGTCGCATTTTTCTCAATTTTTTTTTTTTTTGCACTGCATGTTGTGACTCCCTACCATTTTCATTTTGAACAGCTATATCTTAAGCAAGAATAATGCCAGGTTGGCACCTAAATAAAGTGCGCTCGGTGAACTTTCAGGTCATAGCAATAACTTCATTTAGGCAAAAAGCCTTTTTTAACTGGCTGCAAGACATATAGCTACATGCAAACATAGCAGCTCAGGTTGTGTAGGCTGCCTACAACTACAGGGTATCCAGTGGATCCTAGTGTAGCATTTTACATTTTAAATGAAGACTGAATGTTACGTGATTTTGAAAGTTCAGTTTGTTTGTTCTTTAGGGATTGAATATCAAGAGGTTACAATGAAAATGAAGCCAATGAAAGAAAATCAAATTCCATGCAGAAAGATATGGCTTAGCCAACAATTTCTTTCCCTAATGGTGAAAGGGAAGTTCAGCCCAGATACAAGTGTTTAGTTCCTTTGTATATAATAGCAGAGTTTCTGATGGCTACTTGAAACCCTGTAAACCGTTACTTTGCTTCAACACTCCCTTAAATGTAGACATGCACATCAAAAATAATTTTGTTCTCCAGTACTTTTCCTCTCTGATAATTATCTATGGTGCATACTTGAGACAATCGGGCGAAGAAAGAGCATTGTTCTGTTACCACATGCGCGTGTAATATGATGCAATAAAAAGAGCTGGAGTGAACAGGATTTGCCCTTGCATCTAGAATTATTCCCCTTCCCTGATCAGCAGTGGCTTGTGGCACAAAAATTCCAACAACTATAGACACCTCTGTCTGACCATTATTCAGCTTTCACCTAATGTTTTGGTCATCCAAATTCAAAATTAAAGTTTGATCGTGTAAGCCAGATAAAGTATTCTGCATTTTTATTGCCTCAGCATGATTTTGTTTGACACAGCGGCCGTTTACAGTGGAATTAAAAGATTCATACAAATCGTCCGCAGAGCTCTGGCTAGACAGCTTTGCCGTGTGGGTAGACTGTTTCTGACATAAGCTTATGGCCGCCACGTGTGCAGTGGGTGTAAGAATTCGGACTTTGCAAAACATAATCCTTTAGATTGTTTGGGGCAGGCATTATATCATATTGACAAACACTTGAAAGACTGTTTTATTGGAATAATAGGGTATCGTATGATCTAAGATGTCTGTAGGACAATGCAACCTTCCTTTTAAGTGCTTTATGGGATATATGACTTAAGGAAATGTTGCTGCAAACATTTGAAATATCATGAAGGGATTAGGACACCAAAGTGTCTTCATCAAAGGTTGTTTGGGACATTAGGGCCATAAAATACAGTAAGAACCAATCAAAATTTTTTTTGATTGTGTTGTTTCTTCTTATGTATCACACATGTGATCAATAAATAAACATGTTAAATCTGTTGTTGTCAACATTGATACAAACCGGTTAGCCAAAATTCTTCTGCTTGCCTACACATTGGTGACATGTACAACTCTAATCTTTTAAGCCTTGTTTCTTGTTGGTGAGTGCCAAATGCTCATCAAAACAAAAACAGGCTCACCCTTAACCTCAAAATAGAAATATATGTTGGTCCAAAGTCTCATGGATGTGTTAGAAGAAGGTTGTATTATCTGGAATGCCTTCAAACCAGTCATGGTGTTGAACTTTTAAGTTGGCCGTTTTATTATTTGTTTTGAGAGCCTGGAACCAGACTTCATATTTCTCTTTTCCTGGATGTCTCTTGGAAGCGTATATATTCTGTAAATATGTACAAAAAAATGTAATCAAGATAGTGCCATTACACTGTAAGAGTTGGGGAGAGAGCTTAGAGTTCACTTTCAGCTTCAAGCTGTTGATATCTGCTAACACTGTATGATATTGTATTAATCAGATCTTGTATGGACACTGTATGACAACATGAGTCTAAAACACAAGAACGGTTACATTGTTGTATTGAACACAGGGCTGTGGAGGTATGTGCAAAAATGTGTACAATTTTTTTAAGTTGTTGCATACATCGACTAAGATGTGATGGAGTTGTTGAGTGTTAATAAAGGCTGAAATATATTTCTATTGCATTATTATGAAAACACTCTCAGGTCTTAAGTTTAAATTGTGAGACATTAAGGCTGTGGCACTTTAAGAACAGACTTGTTTTGCTTATTTATTCTAAGATAGTTCAGCTTCTTTTTTTTGTAGTCTTGATTCAGAGTATTTTCTTAGAGCATCTTTTCACATGATATGAGAGGCCCTCTTGATTTATTGTGTAAGATTCTGCAACTGTCTTTGAGAAATTTGAAGTTGACAGAGGACCAGCATATTGACATTCCATTATTAATTTTCTTCCTGTGATCATAGACAGCAGTCATCATTATTAATACTGTATGTGTGAAATCCACATGACATCTACATAATATGAAGGCCAGTAATGTGGTATTTAAGAGCATAGTTCTAATTTCAAACTTGCTTCTCTTGATACTAAGAAAATCGTAAGAAAGTCATTAAAAATCATGTTTACACTTGGCAGAAGCATTCATTCAGCTTTGTACATATGGTCTAGCAAGCAGAACTGCTGGCATAGTGTATTGTCCACTTACTGGGAGACACCTAATTTATCCTGAAACACATTAATGAAATTTTGTTAGACTTGTTGAATAAATATTGCATTTATTCAGGTAATGTGATGCACAGGGCAAGGCAGTGAAATGTATACTACAGATCTCAACATGTCATATAGTCTTTTCTATGATGAGCTGAGCAGGTTAACCACCTGAAGACAGGTCATTTGAAATTTGAAAATTGGAATTATCGTGCTACAATTATACAATTTTCAAATGACCTAAAATAAACTTGCTTAAGCTATATAATTTCTAAGAATATTCCACAATATAAAGCATGAGAGTGTTGAACTGGTTTAGTTAATGTGCAGGACATCTTATTACATAATTAGTACTCAGCTACATGACATTATAGCATGCTTGTTAGCCCTTGGCCAGTGAGCAGTCGAGGACTTGTATATACATAGCTTTAATCTTCAGAGAGTTAACCATATTTTTATTAAAGCTAAAGTCATCAGTATTTATATCTACCTTAAGTTGCACCTATTATTTTTGTGTTAAGTATTGAATACAAGTTTAATAAGTTTAACAAGTTTATTGTGCATGCCCAGACCGTGCTTGACAGTATGAGGGCGGTCAACATTACATGTAGCAAATGGCAGGACAGACACGGACAGATTAGGCAATTCATTTTCACAAACAATTAAAATACAAAAATATGTATACATTATCTACTATGAAGTGGCAAGAATTCCAAAAGTGAAGCTTGCACGTGCTGTCCATCTTGTATATATAACTAACTTTTAAAATTATAGATATATATTTAGTATACAGCACTAACAGTTTTATGCCTGCTCTTTCATTTAATAGTCATTAATTGCTAACCAGATGATGAAAAGTTGAGTGCCAAATATATGATGTATGTGGAGACCAGATAATATGTATCATTGGTGAAAGTTGCTTTGCATAAGTATGGATTTTTCAGAAAAATGATTTTTCCCTGGCTAGATACATTGTACTGGAGTTTCTCCTGTCTTCTTAAAATATCAAGGCCATTAGACCAATAGAAATGAAGGATATTGTCTTGTGGTCCAAAAAACAGGAGGAAAAAAACACAGCAATCAGCATCTCTAGTTGAATTCAGAAACTATCTTTGAACTTCTAACTCCCAGCATGTTTATCATTCTTTGCTTCGAGTCAAGATTCGAGGCCAGTATTTTGTGTAGAAGTTTCAGAGATTACAGTTTCTGAGCCCATTACATTTAAAGCAAAAATTAAATCCACCACCAGGACAACTGATTCATCATATTTAAAACAAAAATTACATTTACTACTTGGAAAACGGATTCCTGATAACATACATTGAGATTTTTCATAACACAAATCTCATAGCCAAGAAAATAAGTATTTAATCTCTCCAGTGACATATGCCTGATCGAACATGCATGTTTAGAAACCTACACAGATGATATGGGTTGTAAGCTACATTCTGTCAGGACACATTTACAGTTAGAAAGTGCCAGAGCTGGAAACTGCATAGTTATTAACGCTTAATCACAGCTTTGACTTCCACATAAACTTTTCAGATAAGAATATTGTATTGTCTACAGAATTATGCCATTTACTTAGTAATCATCCTTCCCTTCAATTACATTTGTTTTCATGCCCTGAAGAAGTATAGATTGAGCAGAGGTGACTGTTTTCAATTCTACTTGCCTAACCTATTGTGCCTTATGTTTTCTCTGAGACCAGTACTGGCTTGATGGAATACTCTATTTACAAAAGATCAAGAACCAATAAGATTAAAAACTACACTTCTGTTGTGACTTTGTTCTTTCTTTTAGGATCATACCATAGACATGTCCCATTAACGATTGTGGCACTACTGTTTGGCAGCAGCCAACGGCAGAGTATTTGGACACAAAGATCAAATATAATATAAGGATTTGTGTTCAGTATGAAAGTTGCTTTGTAATTTTTCCTAGTCCAGAGCTGAACTTGCTGCTTGTTAGAATGGTCTTTTCTGCAGACTTGATTTTTGGATTTCCAGAAATATTTGGTATTCTGCTATCCTTGAAATTAGAAGTACAACTTCATCACGTGTTTTTATTCTTTGGTTCTACCTCGATCTTGAATGCAAAAATCTGTTTTATATCTAGCGCAAAAACTTTGTTTGCAACTTCCAACAGGTATTCCTGGATTGCCACTCATAACATATACAGGATCTGTTTATATTTTCACTTAAGATGACAGAGTGCATAAAATTTTCAAAAAACTCAAAATGAAATACAACATTTTAATAAAAGAGTAAATAAGAATGAATGACAGAGCAATGTCAACTTTGAATTGAAACTATTATATTAATCATTATGTCTGAAAATTTGCCATTGGCTGCCACCGTTCTTGTCTTCAGGTATTTTGTTATTCAGTGCTTCATCTTCTCTACAGTTATTGCACAAATATACATAATTATATAAATTCTCTGTTGTCATTTCTGAAAAATTAAGTTCTGTGCAAAATGAAAAATTAACACGTAACAATATTTTATGTCAAGTTCTACTCAAATTAAAAAAAGTAATGATACAAACTGTGTATGACTTTTGGAATTGTTAGTCTGTTCTTTGCTGGTTTGTGTATGTTGATTTATGTATTATCTTTGCATGTAAATGACCAAACTGATCATAGTAATTATTAAACCCTCACTACAATGTTAAACATTCAATAGACTAGGCTCGAGAAGGATATACATGTAATACCACTTCATGTGGACTAGATTTGAGTAAATGGAAATACAGCAGTGTGTTGATTGAACATGAAATTCATATTTCCTTACTCACAGTAGCTTGTTGTTTAATAACATAAAAAAAATGTAAACACGTATAAAGTTCAGAAGCGTACAATATTTAACTTGCAGCAAGTAGTTACTGAAGCAAACACACAAATCAAGCTAACATTCAAACATAACATTCAAACATAATACACTGTATGTAGAACCCAAACACAAGTCTGTATTTCTGAAATACTGATTTTTTTTATTACAATGATCATACTAATGTGCATAAACTCCTATGCTTAAATTGCAACATAACATGGGAAGAAATCAGTGTCAGGCAATACATCAGAAACCCAGCACGTCATTTAGGACTGTACATCCATTTGGCATCTTCCATTTTGAAAGCACTTTCACAAGTGACTAGGTGCTGTCTGAAATGAAACACTCTTGACTTGTTAAAGTTCAGATTTATCATACAAGATTTCGAGAGTAGAAAAGCACGTTCTGGTTTTTTTCATCTCTGCAAGAGAATACAAAGCATAAAAGTCAAGCATAACACGCATGCAAAACCATGTGGACGATTCATTAACATTTCTTGACAACAACTCTTATACAAAACATCATATTATGTCTCAAATTTAATAATCTACACACATTTCAACTGTTTAGGTCTTGAGTAAAGAAAAGTATACAACATTCAATCTGAAATGGGTATTGTATTGCATAATGCTTTTGTCTGTTTACAGCAGATTACCACATAAACATATATATTCATTCTGGAACTGCCATACACTAAACTGCTTAGTCTCAAATGGTTTTCCATCATTCTACTTTCACATGGACTTGATAAGTCCAATAAGACATTTTTTTTTCCACTCTGATGATTACTGATATCCATAAAATAATTTTATGTGCATTCCATGTCTCTGAATATCATGACTGGAAATAAAACATGCAAGACATTAGACAATCATTCACCAATGAAAGACTGGAATGCCTTCATATTTTCTGCTATTCACATGTATTCATAAAACACAATTTTGCTCTTACCCAACATGTAAGCAAGATAATGAGATCACAAACACATGAAACTGTATCAGCTGCTACGAAATTCTTCACAATGTAATAATGGCTAGCACATTGTGACTTGAAAAAGGAGAAAGCGATCTCTCCTGACCAAAATGGAAATCCACTGGACCCATGATAAAACCAACATGACAGTGATAGGGACCTATCCTATAGGAAAGAATAAGCACCTTTCCTACACTGTCCAAATAGGGCCACTGCATTAGGGCAAGTAAGTACAAGCACCAAATCAAAGAAAGGGACAATGATCTCACTCTTACTTCCTCTCTAAAACTTCCCTGTCTGCCGCAAACAGGCGCTTTATTTTCATTCAGCAATTTTCATGTCTTCTGGATTGTTTTTTTTTAAGACAAAAGTTTAGATTTACTGAAATTATTTGATATGTTATTGTCTTCTTCAATCCTGTAAATCCTGCAATTTCTCTTTTCTTGCACAGCATTGTATTACATGAAGTTCTCACAGGATCACAGATATCAAGTTGCATAAATATAGACTGGCCTATTGCTGGTTACAATTAAGGAAAATTGTAATCATGGAGTAATCATGCCAACAGAAATGCAAATTAATTATCATAGTAATTAGGACAGCTAAATTAGTACATTATTCACATGTTAAAAACAATTTTATCAGGCTGTGCTCCTTGCTAAGATGAGAGGCTATAGAAAGCCCATTCAACGTCAAATATTTCTGGATTTCAATATCCATCACAGTAAGGTGAGTGTAGATGTAACAGAAACTTTACTGTTCAGTGCCTCGTGCACTCCTCGTCTTTCAGTCTATCTTGCCATGATTAGATAATTCTCCCCCACTCTTCAATTTTGGCTAAAGATAAGTAACATGCATAGATATCTCAATGTAAAACGTAAGCTGCAGTAGTGACATACGCTAACAAAATAGATACACTGGACAATCTTCACTTTACTAATTTAGTACTTGATGGAAACATTCAAAGCTAAGTGAAGAATCTCTCTACTAACTGTCCCTGTTGTTTTACAATACACTTTACACAATGGATGAATCATTTCGCCTCCTTGAAGCCGTAAGCTACACCTGCAATTTAAGTCCTCTTGAGTGCAGTCAGAGAACTGATGCCCCTCTATTTGCTGGACTAATGTGACTGTAATGACTAGATACCAATTCTGGTCTCTTGAAACTGACTGGGACTTGGTCTTATTGATTTCTACCACTCTATTGTCACGAACTGTGAGATGAGTCTTAATGCTGTGGGCTAGCAAACCACATGAAATCTTGCCACTGAAAAGCTTACACTTAGAAATGCTTCACACCACTTGAAAATTAGAGATTGATTAACATAAGTAAATTTGTGAACGCTAGATACAGCCCATGCAAAAAAAGCTTTCACTGAATTTGCACACACTGCGCACAGTGCACAGTCGAAGTTGATTTAACATAATTTTAGAATTTTACTGATACTGTCAGAAACCTGTGTTTATTTTGAATGAAAACACGACTTTCTCGACTTTCACCACAGCCTATGTGCTGAGTGGAATGAAAAGGTATCCACAAGGATAGCCATTTTTGCCACAGAATTACTCATTTGCATAGTTATGACACTTAACAAGTGCTCAGACACTACCAATGTCTGTATAATTTTTTGTAATGCCTGAATAATCATACTCAAATCTGTAATAATTTTCTCTGTTATAATATGTGGAATTGTATAAATAAAGTTCAAACACCCCTCACAAACGCCATGTCAGCATGACAATGCAGATGCCATCATAACTGTTGGTTCAGACTCAACTCCCACCAAAAAACAAGCAAAGTTGTCAAACCCTAAAGTTTCGAACAAGGGGTTGACTTGAAAGTCATTGTGGCAACAAACACTGCCACATCTTTGCAATGGATCACAAAATGCAACATAGAGGGTGATACATCGTCTTCCCACAAAGAAACTGTCAATTCATCTCCTACCAAAGTTTCTCTGCGGTAAGCGACACTCATTTTCAAAATGGGGTACAGGCAGATATCACTGGTCAGTCGCTTCAGAACTTTGGCGCGTGTGGCAGACTCAGCAGCATCAAGGCAAAATCTGTAGTCAAAGCACAAAATACAAAGGGTTAAAGCAACATTCTACGGATACTGAAAATAGGAGTAAGAATAAGTTTTTGCATGCACAGTGGAACCTTTGAAATCTGATTACATGAAAACAGGATGCGCTAAGTTCTAATCAAGATGATTTCCAACAGACAAAGTTTTTAGAATTAACCCCCTGACTGTGTATGATGTATATGTACATCCTTACCATTACTGACAATACCCTGGGACCCTCTCACTGAGGGCTTGGGTTTAGGGGCAGCACTAAGAGGGAGAGTTCCCGGATACTGCCATCAATGCTTAAAACACAATGCAGTAAAGAGGTTAAAATGCATATATGCACATGAAAATCAGGATGAGATCCTGCTTAATCAAGACAATTTGGAAAAAAACTTTCTGTAACATCCACACAGTCTTTAACAAGAAATATGTAAAGTGTCACTATTATGCTCAGTATCTGTTCTGTTTTATCTACAGCTTTAAAATCAACAGAACATGTAATGTATTAGAAAGAGTGTCTGCCATCATGTTCCTAAAGTTACTTCATTGAAAGCTATTGATATCAACTTTTATAACTTCTCAACCAGTGATTGATCCAACTGACACATGGATCTCCATGACTAGTCCAGCCCATTGTTCATTCACACAAGAGCTACCTCACCTTTACTTTTATCCCAGCTTTGTTTGTGTTCAAAATGAATGCCACTTGCATACAGATCTCCCCACTCCAACCTCTCTCCCCTCCTCCATCCACAAAAATATTACCTGTATATTTCAGTTTTACCTTAATATTTCAACTACTTCAACCTCCATTAGCTCGTCCATCAGCATGAAAATGGTGAAAATGGCTTGATTCAACCTCCATTAGCTCCTCCATCAGCATGAAAATGGCTTGAACCCTTTGCCTGATTAAAAGCTATTTGATGCTTCATGACGGAACGGAACAAATGGGACGCCTGATTTTAGTTTGTAGTGTGCATTTGATAATAATACCAGGGTATACTGTATGCACAACAGTCTGTAAGAGATCTGAACTTGAAATTAAAAGCTTTCTATTGTCTTGCTGCATTCTTATTCCTGAACACGGCAATTTTAATTGCCAAAAAACATTTATAGACCCCCTCCGCTAGCCGTGTTAGCCTATATTCTATGCTGATTAAGTTCTTTGCTTCACAGGGTATAAGTATTTTACAAAGAACTACCAAAGTTTGGGAGGAAGAGAAGCAGTGGAGCTCTAAGTCACATTTCTTCAAGAAAGGTTGTGAAGTATAATATTGGGGACATGATACATGAATTTGCCAAGCCATTCTTAAAATCTATTTTCAGTTCACTCCTAACAGGCTTCATTTTCACAGAAATTAAAATCAAGTGAGCTAGATGATTACCTTACATAGGTGGCATGGTTTGTATGCCAGTTGTGATCTGTGTCACTGGCTGCTACCTGTTTCTTCACCTGCAGTTGAAAGAAAAAAAATCCCAGCATCAAAACATGACCATTACATTGAAACAAACTTATAGAAATGAAAGATAAGCCCTTCTATTGTGTTTCCTATTTATACGGTCAAGCCTCAAAAATAAGTATGCCTTGGTGCATTGCAGAAGTATACTTTTAACTGAGGCATACTTATGATCAAAGTCCATATGAGAGGGGAATAAAGAATTCATATTTAACATCGAGGTAAACTTATTTAATTATCCTCAGGGTTTTATTTTATCTCCTAACAACCACACCACCGATCACTTTCCAGCTCACAAAACTCAATTTAGCTATTTATTAATGACAAGAACTTTAACTTTAAGTGCAGATATTTTTTTTTTTAAAATTATATTTGTCTACTCCCATTCCCACTTTCCTTCACCTTCTCTCCTTTCCCCATCCCCATTTTTCACAATGACATATGCAATAGAGGGCGGCATATACTCACATTTCATATGCAGACAGCTCACTTCCCCTCCACCTATTAGCATGTGTAAATTTTAGGGTGTGTCAGTTTCTTGACTTTATTTTCAAAATTTGACACACCTCTGGGGTTTGACCCCTGAACCTAACTATCAGTTTATGCCCTTAGGAGAGTCCCATGATACTGCCCTTAAAGTGCGACTAAAGTGCTAGAAAAAATGTGATTTCCAACAGTTTTTATATTTTCAATATCAAGTTTTAGATCAAAAGTCATCATTTTTGCTAAAAAATAATATTTCGAAATTAATTTTACAACTTTTAACCTATTCTGAAATTGTAAGAAAAAAACCGTACTGGAAACGTCACGTCAGCGTGGAAGTCGCGGTGTTTTCGATCGAGAACAATGGCAGCACCGGTCGAGCCGTATCAGTTCGAGCCCCTGCGCCGAAAAACAGATGCCTCCACGTGCTGTACGGTGTCCTCTGTGGATCCATCTCTAGATTTACAGTTTACCCCACAACAATAACCCATTGTTTCCACGTGGGAGCGAGCCCTACTGAGTGCAGCGCTACGCGTAATAGCCTAGAGCCCGACGCGTAATAGCCATGAGGCGTGTTGGTGACGTCACATATTTCTGGCGAGGCGAGCAGCGGTGACGCTAACACAGGAGGGCATGGGCATGTGCTATTCTTTGTGATTTCTTCGAAACGCGTTAGATTTGATGGGTTTGAGATGGTCAGTAGGAAGTTTGAATCACTGATGCATGTTAAAATAGTAATTTCACAGGATTCCGTGCACTACACCATAAAAGTACTTTAGTCGCACTTCAAATAAGCCTCAATATAGACTGAAGAACTCCGTTGCTTGGTGGAGGGGCCTCAAAGTGAATGTTTCGGTGTATACCTAGACTGGGATCAGGCCATCAAACAGAAACACTCATGAGGATACCCCATAAAACTCACTGTGAAGGCATTTTGTGGAACAGCCGTTACTGCAGAATCAATTCTGACCCTGTCTGGTGACTCTATATTCCTATATTTCATCCTGTGCCAGTAAGGCAGAGCCTGTGGTCGCTTTGCCCGTCTATCTACATAGACCATCTTTCCATAAAATGAAGCAACTTCTTTCTGGTCCAAGAGATTAGTAAGAATCTCCCGTATGGTGATGGATGTTTGACCAATATTGATGAGCTCAATAGAAACCTGCAGAAATAAAATTTATTTTTCAGTCATTGTTATCACAGTTTACAAATGATAAGATTTTTGCTTTCTAAACAGAACTCATAGGTTAAAATTTATGCGAAGAAACTGCAGCCTTTGTCCCATTTCAAGTCTATCCAATCTGACTGCCCAATTTTTTATCCTAAATTCATGTATTAAAATCACTCATACTCGCAACCTGCTCTCTAAACACAGCAGTCTATCACACTGACTTCAAATCTGAAGAAAGACACAACCCTCATATATGAACTGGTCAATAAACAATATCCTTCTTTTCAGATGTGTAAGAAGCATGTTGCTGGGCTTTGTCACACATGAACATTTTACAGCCTGGCTGTTTAGCCAAAATACTTTTCATAAGTAGTCAAAATACCCCTGCCCTAAGATTTAACTATTATCATTACATGCTGAACACATCGTATCTTTCATTAGCTGATGAAATTAGTTTCTGAATGCTTTGTAGCACAATTTTTGACAATATGGCATATATCAAGAGATTATATTATATGCAAAACAAAAAAAAAAAATGCCTAGTTTTTCTCTTAAATGTACATTTTGAATATCAGCATTGTATTATTAAGAACTGGTGACCTCTTTTTAGTCCTATGCCATGCTCTCTACATAAAATAAATATTTCATATTCTTACTTTATATGGAAAATACTGGAACTTTCGAACTGCTTCCCACAAACAAGGATCAAAATAGTAGTCACCCCCTAGACTAAACAGGGCAAAGTTCTCTGAGCGCAGCTCATTGTGGCCCAGGAAATTTCCTTGAATAAACGGAACTGTCCTGCCAGCCTCAAATATGCGAAGGATTTTCCATGGGCAGACACCACCTGTGATTGAAAACAAAAGAAAGAAGAAATGGTGCAAATTGATGTGAAGTCACTGCAACATGCCCTGCTTTTAATGATTAAAACAGCAAAGAGCATTGTGCTAAAAGTATGTGTGCAATTGAAGTTTGCATAGAAACATATTTTCAAAAGCATGACGGGAATGCACTGAAAAATAAAACAAAATCTTACAACTGGTGGGGGTGATGTTTACTGTACAATGCATTTACTGTATTTCTTGTTTACTTGCCAATGCAAATCATCACCTATGTCAGTACAATTATCTGCCTTAGATACATTAAGGATCACTGTATTTTTTGCACCAGAAGCAAAGAATTAGGTAAACCAACAAGCTTGCTGTAGTCTTTGGAAGCAACTGTGATCCAGAAATTGTACATGCTCATACTTACCTGCTCTGTCAAAATCATCATAAGTTATTCCAGGAAAGTATGTCTCTGCCTTGCACTTTTCATTATCAATTTCCAGTCGGTAGTCTATCACTTGTGTAGCCATTTGCCTGTTTCCTGTTAAATACATGAAAGTTTAGGGTGCTCCATCAAAACAAAGTTGGAACAACACAATGTATTTATCTGCAGCAAATAGGTGCTGTGCTGTGAAATGCTCAGCATCCATAAATTTGCTTTAACCCTTATCCGGCAATTACGGGCCTGAGAGGCCTGAAGATGCATGATTTTACCGTAACTACGTGAAAATGGACTGAAATGACTTGATGGGCCATGAAAGCCTCTACAAGCCTATTCTATGCAATACAGCAAAAGTTGACATTCTAAGAATAAAAGAAAAAAATATATGGATTTTTTTCACACATACCCCCCAAAAATCAGTTACGGGCTTGGGAGGCTGTATTTCCTTTGATAAATCTCAGGTGAAGAATGGTTTTCTACACTTTTTTTTCTTTTCCTTTCTTTTCAGTGAAACTTTTCTTTCTCTTCTTTGTTTCTCAGGGGCAACTTTTTAGAGTTAGAGGTTTAAAATTCTAATATGACTGACAGGAATGTGTCTGCTACTTTGCAAGCAGAATGCAATGTTGACAATAGTGATGATGATGAAGGTTCAGCTGTGTCTTCAGAAGATGAATATGTGCAGTATGATGATACAGATTCAGAAGATATGCTTGAAGTAGATGATCTATATGAGAGAATTGAAGAAGAAGAGGGAGAAGAATCTGATCCAGATGAAGAAAAGGAGCTGCCTGCTGCTGAGGGACCGAGACAGTATACTGCGAGGGATGATACTGTTTGGGAATGCACACCTCCGCCAAGAACCCGAGTACACACACAAAAAATTGTGCGCTCCCATGCTAAGCCTAAGAACTTGCCTGGTGAAATAACTGAAATAGAGCAGGCCTTTCATCTGTATTTTCCAGACAATGTGATAGACATAATAGTTACCCATACAAATAATGAAGCTGAGAGGGTGTATGAGGAAAAGGGAGGTGGGACCAAATGGTGGCCTATTGATAAAACTGAAATTTGGGCCTACATAGGACTCATCACAGCAGCAGGTAATTTGAAACAAAATCACTTGTCAGTGGACAAGCTGTGGGCCAGAAGATATGGTTCTCCTATCTTTACAGCAACTATGCCTCATCCTACATATTTTTTTTTTGGTTCTCTGTTTGAATGGTAACAGTTGTGCAAAGGTTAATTCTTTCATCCTCACTTTATTGAATGATAAATCAAAAGATAATTTGTTTCATCCTTACTTTCATTTCGACTGGAATTGCAAAGCGAAAGGTAACTGTTCTATTCTTTCATGTTTTTCTATGATTCAATGAGCATTGAGGCGGTAGTGAGAAAAATATTTGCGTTACAAAACCACACATCTTGTTTTTTGTATAGGTTTATAGTACGGGCCTGCCAGGCCCGTAATCACCGTTTGTGTTACGAACAGTAATCACCAGATAAGGGTTAAAAGGTTTCAGAGAGAAAAATAACATGCATCTATTCCAGTATTGCCACAGTTTTTTCAGTAACCGTATCACTCGCTCTGACCATGATGCAAGGGACCATCATTAAGTTAAATATATGTATGTGGCAGCTATGGTTTTTCCCTAAAAAAAGTGGTTGGCTTAAATAGGTGGTTGCCTTGAGCAAACTGGGGTTCACTGATAGAGTAAGAACAAACTTTCCTCTCAGGCTCTCCAAGCTATTATAATGATTTTGGCCTGTTGAAAAGTTGTTTTATTATTTCATGCACTTTCTACTCTGACTTAGTCATCCTTGAATGACCCTGACAAAGATCCAGAACTACCTACATGATGGTCACCTTACATAGTGTTTTACTTTATGTTTATAAGCCTTGGGACATAAAAAATGATGATCATAGTGGTGTTACTACTGTTACACAGATGGTTGCTTTATGAAGATTAAATATGTGGGAAAAGTGAAAAATAAAAACTTGAACACCTTGGCAGGTGGTCATGATGTAAAAGTGGTCACTAGATCAGGTTCAATTGTATTCACTAATTTAATTTTGGTTTTTCAAGATTTGATTACTTTGGGGTATTTCTTATCCTGCTGTCCCTATCCTTCTCCCTCCTCCCATCCTGGGTGCATTCCCTTCGCTACTATTGTTTTTCTTGCTTTCCTACTATTTATCTGTTCTGTATTTTCTAATATAGTAGTATCTTGTTAATGCAGACTCCAAGAAACCAGAAACCTCGCTTAGCCCACATTTTGAGAAGAATGCATTTTGCTCTATATAATAAATGTCATCAATAATCCAGAAATTGGGAGTGTTGGTGTATTATTCTACTTCAATAATCTGAACAAAAATCAAGGGAGCCACTGTGTCACCTTTAAGCCATTTCCAATTTCAAAATTCTGGTATTAAAGGTTAAGCAATCCAATGACATCGCCTGATCATATTTACTTTATGGCATGCAGACCTGAGCTGACTTCCATCATGCTGTTGTCATTGTATTTACCTGCTGTGACACCAAACAAACAAAAGGCTACAGGTAGCCTAAGAGATCAATTACATAGGTAAGCACTGGAATAAGAGAGTTCTAAAGGTAATCAAAGGCTTCAAGCATTGATCTACAATGATCTTGTGTAGCTTAATATTACTCCTTCCCCCTTTCTGTTCTCTTCTTCAATTCACTTAACCAACCTTCTATTGCTCATCCATTCATTCATTTATTCAATCAGTAAACTACTGCATATTTAGAAAAGATTTCATTTAAATATATATAATCTTTAAACTACCAAGTTATTGTGTGAATAAACAGCCCTTCCTTTTTTGTTTTCCTGCCTTGTACATAGCTTGTCTCAAGTTCACAAAAGTTGATACTCCAAACAAATACACAGGAACCTAAAGGTTCAGCTTAAGAAGACATGGCAGCTCTTACCTGAGTTGCTCACTGACTTTATACATTTTGCATAGATCTAACAGCACCAGCAGAATTACTTGAAACCAGGATAGGAGCCTCAGTCAACTGTCAAGGCAAGCTTGATGCACACTGAGACAGGTGTCAGATGCACAGACAGTGTTAATGCATTGCACTGTTGCATAGGGAATTCAGGAAGGAATTCCTAATAGGACGCGGTTATTCGTACAATTGTTTGAATAACTATAACTGGTTATTCGTACAATTGTTCGAATAACTATAACTGGTTATTCGTACAATTGTTTGAATAACTATAGGTATGAAGATGCCAACTTACAGCACCTGGCATTTTGATATGCAATTTTAATAGTTCCTATAGAATCAGAAAACTGGCCATGGGGGGAGGGGGAGGGGCTGGATTTTAAATTCAAAGGCTTAGATATGTGCAGACTCAGAATAGGTGAGGTTTAGTCACTCAAGTATAACATTTGTGGTTGTTGCTAGGTGGGTAAGGTTACCCTGTTTACTGAATGAAAAGACGGTTTACCGTTTACCTGAGAGTGATAGAGATATC
>JAWQUT010000300.1:379491-410436 GCA_033807755.1 Ellobium chinense | reverse complement strand
AAATCTCCCCCCCCCCCCCCCCCCCCAAAAAAAAAAAAAAAAGGATCCAGCATAATCTCAAGTATTCGAATTACTTTACAAGAGACCAATTCATAATTTCAAGGTTGGGAGGCGTATGAGTTTGTTAGTAAACTTGATAATGAAATTTTGTGACTAGTCTCAAGAGCATTATGAAATGTGTGGACTTTTTGTGTACATGTAGGTTTGAATTTGTGAATTCATGGTATAATTTTGTATCATCTACATTTTTTGGTATTGTGTTTCAAGCATTTAATTTTCTCATTGTTTCATTCTCTATGTTTTCAGGAACTTCAAGAAAATCAAGTTTGGGCCTGAGATTTTTTATGGAGATAACCCTGATGCTGTCCCATATGTCCAGTTATCTCCCTTGGATGATGAGATTGTGGCCAGCTACACAGGACCTGACTCAGGACTGGCGTATGCTGAGGGACACTTAGAGAACAGTGAGTGGCATATGACTGGAGTGGAAGAATTGATTGTACCTAATGCCATCAGAAGTTTTCTGTGGACAACCAGATACACCCACAATGACAGTGATGGTAGAGGTGGTGGTGATAATGACGACAGTAATAACAGTGATGATGATTATTATGCAGTAGCTGTGCAGGAAGGGATGGGATATCGACAATGTGCTTTTTGCGTATGGGTGATTGTCATGGAAATACTGGGTAGGGTCTATTGGCCGTCAGTATATTAGGCTCCGAGCCACATTCAGTTCTCATTTTGCTGAGGCGTGGACATACAGTCAGTTTTGCATAAACACCCTCCTTAGGAGCATGTGAGAAATTGGTATTTACTGAAATTACAAGAATGCATTGGCTTTCATTTAATTTTATTGAAATTCTGAAATAATGATCATAATAGTAATACTGCAGTTTATATATCTCATATCCGGGCTAAAGCCCGTTTACGCAACTCCACACTATCATTACCTCCAACAGACTTGATCACTGTAAGATCTTCTCAATTCCCTGGGGAGCATACATTGTGGCTGCCATTTACAGGCGCCAATCATTAGCATTCTGACAGTATCTTCCACAGCCTATTGCCAAGTATCCATTATATAAATACAGATGGGTAAACTGAGGAAAATGTGAATGAAATGCTTCCCAAGGCACTCACAACATGACCATGGCGGGGAATCGAACCCACAACCTTTAGATCTTGAGTACAATGTATTCGACTATGATGCTCTACAGATAAATATTTTGATTAAGTGAATTACAATGAAAGGGATTTGACTACATATTTTGTTTTGGGCTGTACAAAGGAAAGATGTAGGGGTGACATACATTTAATTTGGTAAGAATTAACCAGAAGTCGAGATTCAAGAAAAACCTTGCAGTTTAAAACTTAACTCACTTATAATTAGTTTGTAAGTTTTTCCGTACAGTACCTACCTATTGTGTATTGAAATTGTCTGCTGTTGTGCAAGTTAAGACATTTAATGTAATTTGAGAAGTAATTTTTATGTTTTCTCCTTGGAAAACTGATCTAAGCCCAAAGTCCATTTAATTTCAGGATATTTGCATTTCATTTACTGGTGACTTAATGATGCATTTTTTCTCCCCACCTACCCCCACCCCCTCCAAAGACTACTTTGTAAACCTTGTGGCTGGATTGAGGGATTGGAACAAGCGAGAACAACAGGCTTATGGCATCTGTATATCCTTGTATGAGCAGCACCCCATCAGTGGGAAGATATCAGGTTTGATTTTTGCAATAGTCATATTGTTTCTTTTGTTATCAGAAACTTCTTTGTCTGACCTTGTGCTGGTGTCTTCTAGATTGTGAGAAGCTCCTCCTTTGCAGTAATATTCCCCCTTGCGGAATTTCAAGTTTGCTCTAGTCTCCATTTTATCATCTGTTCAGATTTCAGATAAAGAAAGGGCCCTTTAAAAATCTCGTTCAAGTTTGTCTCTGTTCTCCATTTTATTATCGGTTCAGATTTCAAGTGGGAAAGTGCCCTTTAAAAATGTTATTTTTTATTGCTGCTTCACAGATTTATAGTCATGGAGGGACAGACGACAATCAATTTTATAGGAGCAAGGGTATAGCAACCTTACACACTGAAAAACATGGCACAATTTTTTACCTATTGTATCAGGTGGCCAAAAGTTATAAATATAAACTTTTGGAATTAAATAATTCCAGAGTTTCTGAATTTCAAAAATTCACCTTTTACTGTACGCAGCTGAAATTAAGCACACTTTAGTGGATGAGTATTGTTCCCTAATGCTTCAGGTTTCTTAAATGTTTCAGTGCTCTGGTTATGCCATACATGAAATATTAAAAACATGACTGCTACATCATGACCAGTATAGGTCTAACACATTGATCCCTTCACATCATTTTTTTAACGTTAATCTTTTTTTTCTTTGACAAAAGTTTTGCACCTAGCTCAGTGACGCTCACAGCAATTACAGGTTATTGTTAATATGCTTAAAATAAATTTTATCCTGTTTTCCTTTTTACTGTTGAAAATATTGCACATGAATTGTTTTTTTTCCGGTCAGCCAGTGTAAAGATCTTAGTCCTGATGTCACAGAGTTTCAACTATGATCAATCTTATATTTGTGCATATATTTGCCAGATGAGATCTCAGGGTAATGTTGGACGTAACAGCTGGTTGAGATAGAGTGTCATATGTCAACATTGTGCTATTAAACATAATGAGTTGCACATAAGTATATGAGCCTAGCGCATCTTCCCACCTTTTTTTAATCTATATGATATTTTGCTGTGGTGACTGACTGACTGATTATGAATGATGTCATATAGATGATATGAGAGAGCTTCGTCCCTTTAGAGGGGTGTGTTTTGGCATCATTATGGTGTATTGACAACACTATGACAAATGCCTGTATTTCTTTGTCAAACATTATGCTGCCATTATAAGTAAGGATTATATTTATGCTTAAGGAAGAAAAGAGTCTTTCCTCTGTGACACTGAGATTCATTCTTGTTCTCTCCTATCAGTTTTAAAGAGTACATACTTTAGCCAGGAACCTTATGTTTCAGCAGCATGTTGATGTCCACAAGAAATACACTGAAGCTTGACTTTATCAATGAAGTCGACAGACTACACTGTGGAAGCATTGGTGAAGGTGCACGTACGCTTTTTCAACACTTTTGAATCCCATGAAAGGTGAACCCTAACCACATATCCCAGAATGATATTTAAGAGACGTGCGTAGGCATGATTTATTAGATGCATTGTTGAATATGACTCGGATATCTCTATGTGTGCAGTCACACTTGAAAATGATAATGACTTCTGTTGCATTTCAGGTGAACCTATTGCTGACAGCTTTGCCCTGTGCGCCCGCCGGAACAACACCATCTTGATGGTAGCTGATGGGGTGAACTGGGGAGAGAAATCTCGCCTGGCAGCACGATGTGCCCTCTATGGGAGCATGAAGTACCTCAACTACAAGATATTTGAGCGGAAAAATAAACCTGAAAATACACAGGTTTGGTGTCAGCTCTTCTATTTGTTCATATCACATCAACTTTTTAAAGATCTTGCTACAAAATATGTTGGGCTTGAAATGGTTTTAGGATGGCTTTTAGCCATTATTTCATACTTTTTTCTGTTTCTTTGGGACGGAGTGTATTGAATCATTAGTATAATTGCAGTTTCATTATAGATCTTTGCACCTGTTTTATCATTGAAGCTGTAGAGTAAGCAGTATCATGGGTATTGTCACAACAGTCTTTCAAACATCTAAATCTGCATTTTTCTGGGCAAAACTATGAAATAGAAACTGCAGGTGGACCCTGTAACAACAGTATCTGACTGAGGACCAGTTTGCTACATAATAATCTTGTTTCCTGTGTTGTTAATTTTACATTTATTTTGAAATTAGAGAGTCATCCCAAGGATAATTCAAATATTATCAGAGTCTTTATATTAAGGATGCACAGAAATGATGGATAGTAATGAAATCCATGTACCGTGAAATTTTAATGGGGTTCACATCACATGTAGTTTCTCCACTTAATAATCTCAACTCCATGAGAGTATGGCAGACATTACAATTCAAAAGAGTTGCAGTTATTTGATGAATATGTAGAAACAATACAGTAAACTATTTTCTTAAAACACTGTAATTAGGTTGATCTCAGCCTATGCAGCTACAACCATAATAAATCTAGTGACACATTTTTGTCAGCTTTGATCATGACAAGCCACAGCCAGTGGCATAGGTCATCTCACATGCCATACATTTCTTATAGTTGTTGGCAAGTTCTTTTTCATGGGCATTAATTTTAGCAGAATGAGTACTGTATAGGTCAGACAGCTGGAATGCACCTTATAGAGTATTCTGGTTGGATTATGCGATATTTTTAATGGAGACAAATATTTTTTCAGTAACCACCTCTTTCCAGTTCCCAGGTTTCTCATCCTAAGTGTATATATGTACTTAAATTCACTTAAATGGACAGTCGTCTCTAGCTCAGTGGATTACCACACTGATTCAAAATCTGAGGAAAGAATCAACCTTCACATGAAGCAAATGAATAAATTTCACACTGTTCACCAAGTTGATATGAGGATCAGAAAGTACAAATTCCTGTTTCTCATAATTTTATTGTTCAGATTGATGAGAAGCATATTGCTCAGCTGTACAACACTTAGTTGTTCAGCCCAAATACTCACCATGGGGTATTCTGGCTGTCCGGTCAACACACTTCTGCTCTAATTTTATACTGTTTTATATTCCATCTATCTGCAGGATGTTGTTCGTCTGCTAAGGAAAGCTCTGGATGAAGCTCACAGGGCAATAATGTCCAAAGAAGGTGGGCTGACCACCCTGTGTATGTGTATGGTTTGTCCAGTCGACAACTCAGATCAGCATGCAGTGTGTTGTGTCAATGTCGGAGACAGCTTTGCATTTATCTACTCAAACAATCAAGGCATCCGTGAAGTCACGGTTGGCTCCCATGACGTTGGCAGTGAGCGGGATATACGGGATGCAGGAGGGGCAATCGGTCCTGTTGATGGACAAAACCCTGAACTGCACAACCTTACATGTTCTGTGACTTTTTGCCATCATGGTGACATCGTGTTCTTGACAACAGATGGCATCTCCGATAATTTCGACCCGGTTGTGACAAAAATTGCTCTGCCCATGAGGCCCAATGATTCCAATTTCAACACAAGAGAGAAGTATAATTCTAACGGCAGCTTGGTTATCAAACCAGAATTGAGCCCCAAAGAGAGACATGTGTATGCGATGAAGGAGATGGAACGTGTTGTTCATGAGTATGAACTTGTCACAGAAGAAGCACTTTCAGCGCAGTCATTTTGTGGTGCTATCTTGCAACATGCATTAACCCTGACAGACCAGAAGAGAAAAATAATTGAGAATCCAGCCATTTATGCAAAGCGCAAAATGACCAAAAAAGACAGACAGACTCGAGACTCAGAAATTGTTGAAAAAATGTCCAAGGCCCCAGGAAAACTGGATCATGCATCTATTGTAGCTATTGAAGTGGGTGCATTTGCTAAATCTGCTGATGAAACCGACTCAGGGTCAACAGTGCCAAATGGAAGTGGAGTCACATCTCCTGCAGCTTCAAGAGCCGTGTCTTCACCAAGAAAAATTCCAGAATCTCCCCCTACTCCCACAAACCTCCCCCTCTGTGGATCTGTTCCTCTCTCGCCATCCAACCATCACTCAAAAAAATCTGGGGCCAGGAAGTTTTTTGCAAAGCTCAGGAGTTTACCCTCTTCCCCAACATCCCCCAACCCTCCACCCCTTTCATCATCGGTTCCAAATGCCCCAACCCCATTCAGGTCTTTTTCCCCTCCCCCCGTCCCATCCTCCTCAGCTCCACAGCGTCCTTTCTCCCCTCCTGTTTCCAGCTCCACCCCGGCTTCCCCAGCCAAAGTTCAAGCCAGATCTTCAAACAGTGAACCCCGCAAGGGTCTGGATTTACAGTTTTCTCCTCGGAAATTCCCAAAGCGGCACAGAGCAAGAACATCAGAGTTGCATACCCCAACCTCCCCAACCATCACAGAGTCACCCCTAGAGATAGATGCCTCCATGCTGCCACAGTCACCACGCAATCGGCCACGACCAAGGTCATGTATCATGTTTGAGTCAAATGTGTAGTTGTAGCGTGGCATTGTCACGGAAATCCCTTTGCCCAGTAATATTGTGTAGAGGTGCGGTGATACTATACTGTAGAATAGCCCATTTATAAAAAGCCCCTTGCCTTTTAATGTTCATTTGCTCAGTATCTGCTGTTTTCGTTAACAGAGTTTGTACATTCCAAGCATTCATTTGATATTATCCTGTACAAACTGCCAGTATTTTGAGTTATTAATTAGAGCTTTCCATTGCCTGTTGTTTCATGAAGCCTGTAGTATATATAAATGATCAGCATAACAGCTTACACAGCTAGCTTATATATGCCTCTCACAATCTGAAAATATTTGTATGTTTATCATCTCTTCATAACCAATCACAGGCATCTCTCCTCGTTGGAATAATGACAATTATAATGATTAATGATTGTTACAAATAGAATAATTAAATCTTGCTTGCAAAGTTCACTGGTTTTAATCATGAGGCTATCCATTATTTATTGTTAGTGCTAGGGGCTTTTTGTGGGTTCACTTTGATGGAGCTTTCTTATGTTGTGGTGATGCTGCACTTTACATGCATTGTGGCTGTGCTGAGATTGCACTTGATTTTTCCCATTCTTTCCATCTCTTCGTACTTCCCAGTACATCTGCCATATTCATGGCAAGAACAATACTGTCCTTTGTGAGATAAGTGGAATGCATTGGTATTTATTGCAACATAGTTTAACACCAAGAGAATGGCATGTGACATTATATTCTAACAACTGACACATTATGTGTTAGAAATGGGCTGAAATTTGTAGATGAAAGTATGAATACTCATAACAAAAAGTTGATAAAGATGAAAGCTCATAGAACACTCTGAAATGGACAAGAGTTGTTAGTTGAATCATGGAAAGAGATCAGATGCAAAGTTTTGTTTTTGCTCTTCCCTGTCACATATTTCTGATTTGATAAAAATTGATTTGCTAATTTTTGGTTTGCATGCAACAAAATATTTTGCTTTCCTTTTTACCTTTACTTCATAAGTCTTGCTTGAAATATGTTGGTCATTCATAATCATCAACAAAGCTAAAAAAAATAGCCATTAATACTTTATGAATTTAGGATACGATTTAGAGTATTGTTGTCGATCTTCACTTGAGGATAGAAACATACACAATACATAATAATTGAAAAAAAAAACAACAATTCTTCTTCTTGCCCGTGTCAGACAAACCATATCAAGAGGCCAGTGGCCTCTGTAAATAATGCTGTGCATTTCAGATTCTCTGCCATCCCTTGCAAATTCAATTGAAGCACTGAGCCTCCAAGCCAGTGATTTTCTCACTGATGGTGTACTTGGGGCAGTGGTACAGTTTCACAAAAGTACTGATATATCTTCCACAAAATGACTAATGTAACTTCATGAAAGTTTTTCTCGTGAAAGAAGTTTATCAACGACTTTTGCTGGTTTGCCTAGATGGGACAGGATTTATGATTATTCAAATATTGCAATGATATAATGCTAGAAAAATTCAGCTAGTCCTATGCTGTGCATAAGAATACATCAAAATGTTAAAGCACCATCAGATTTTATATCTGTGTGTATGTGTGCATTTTCTTTTGCCCCCTCATGGTGTCGCTGTGTATATTAATATGCTCTCTACAAGTCTATTTGAACTGGCAATCATTTGATGGAATTTAACAGCTTTTTTGATAGTGGCGCGTTTAAACTTCGATCAGTAGAGGTCTTTTCTTTCTTAGTAATTTTACAAAATAAATGAGCATTTTTTGATTTACTGAAACAAATGCAGACCCTATTAGGGATTACTGTCAGATTTGTTTCATGTGAAATTAGGCACAATTTTAAATGGATTAAAGGAGAAGAACTCATTATATGTCTGAAGAGAAAGCAAGCTTCTTTTCTGGATAATTTTGTAAGCAAATGCAAATTTCCTGTGACATTGTGCAGATTCTTGCAGCCGCTGTGATCATACAAATTCATGATTAGTATCTCCATTTTGTAGCAAATCTGTTTTCACAGTTGTATTGAATAGTGTCTACAGTGCAACTTGAAGTCACACAGAGGATTTTTGCTTTTATTTCAGTTATGTTGTTATTGCCACAGTATGCAACATTGTCTGTTTTCTCATCAGAGCTTAATATTAAATATGTATGACAGTATTTTCCTGTGGTTATGACAATTTTGTTTCCTGTGCTTATGATCTCTCTTTTTAGGCTACTTTAAGTAATGCTCAGTGGACATGGGTTTTTTTTTTTTTTATTGCAAGCCAAATCACTTTTGGTTACAAAGAGATATAGCACTTATCCCTGTACTGTTTATTTTGGGATAATAAAACAGGTGTGCTTTTATGACAAAGTTTGCATTCATTAGAGTCACTGTAGAGTCACTGTTTGTTTTTTTTTCTGGAAATAACAGATTTATTGATTTCTTCTTTGGCATTAAATCCAAAGAATGCTAAATCCAGAGAAAGTGATTTGTCATTTGTTCATTGTTTTTCAGCATGAATACCTTTTTAGTGCACCTCTGACAATGACCACATCTCAGCTATGATGTGATTTTGAATTTTGAGTTAATGCACATTTATTATTTTTCCTTTTTGTTTTATAATTACCTTTAATTTAAATCTTGCACATATATTTTCATTGTTTTGGTCATTATATTCAAGTGATCACCATTTTGAACTTCAAAGTTAGCCCTATAAGCAGTATATAATGATTACTTTTTCATCATAGGACTTTGTGGTATTGAAAGCAAAAGTCTCATGTCAGTGTTAGAATCAGCGAGTTATGAAAACAAGAAAACCATATGCAATTACTTATAATATTGTCCATAAAAATTCTTGATCTCCTGCATGTTGCTGTCAGTCCTGGTTTTCCCTTGTTGTTTGGGTTTTGTTTTTTTTTTTTGTGTTGATGACATGTAGATCTAATGTTGTTATAAACAGGCTTACACAATATCTTTGTAGCAACAGAGATGCCTCTTTACAAAAAATTTCCTGATTAGAAAATTTTGGAACAGTAAAATCTCTGTTCTCAATAACTTTTCCATCATTGTTAACAGTGTGTCAGGAATGTTTTAACTTTGACCTGTTGAGTTGTTTCCCTAAAAAATTTTAACTTCAGTGTAACTTTTATTTTGCATTTGTACCTCATTACCTTCATTTACTTGCAGCTCTGTATTGCAGTACAACCAGTTTAAACCTCAGTTAAAAGTTCAGGAAGTATTTTTATGCTGAGATGGCATCTCCATAACATGTTTGGTAGAATGTTGTCATGTTAACAAAAATGTGCCATTTATGCATCTTAATCATATGTATTGACAACTACGCAGCATGTAATCATAGTGTGTCTGTCACATCATCTGTGGACAGCATCTCTAGAGTCTTAAACAACAGTTGTGTTTTACTAATATGAGATCTCTTACTGTATATATAAAGTATATAAGCATATCATTGTCGATTAAACATGTAATTTCTGTTTTATCATAACCACATATTACCCTGTAGAACAATATCCTTGTAAGCTAATTGCTGTATGAGCATGCAAGAATAGTTTTTCTGCAGCAGGCAGTGATGACCACTGTTTAGTGTGACTCTCTCTTGATATCCGGTAAGTGAAGGTGAATAGCAGCTGATAGCCAAGCCAGAAAAGATTATTAGTCACATGTGCTTATTTGGAATTTTGCTTGCGGAATTTCAGCAATCCTGGAATAATAATTAACAGTAATAAGGGTTATTAGTCTCGCATTCAGGCAATGTCCACACAGGTGATTTGACATACTGTAATTATTAGCCACTTTGGCTAGCTCACTCAATAACTTTTCTAACTCCTCACAGGGCATTCAGTGCTGTTGCCCTTTGAGAAGACTTACCATTAACATTCAGCAATATCTTTCGTGCCTTGTAAGAAGGTATCCATTTTTACAGATGGATGGACTAAGTGGTGTATGAGTGTAATGCTTTTCCAAGGCTCTTGCAGTTTGATCATGGCACCTTTTGAGCCCCTTGCAATGACGATTTGGTCACACTACTCCACAAGTCAACGGATATTTAGCAAACTTTCTACTATTGACAGTGAAAGAAGAGATGATTTACAGTGTTTGAGTGAGAAAGCTGAATCCATTTGAAGAAGCTTCAGCTATGGATATCCACTATGCTTTGGCACCCATTTTCTACTTTTTATGCTGTCTTGATTACTATGCATTCACACTGTGTCAGAAGTGGCTGTCAAATTCCAGTGCTTTACGTGATGCTGAGATATTGCTGAATGTAAATTTATGGCAAATTTACAAATCTTATTCCTCTGATCCCCTTACTTTTTTTTTTTTATAATTTTGATTCCCTCATTTCATTGGTATGTTTCCATGTGATACTGGAACTTCTGAGAAAGGGGAGAGGGAGAGCGGCAGGTTCTATCAGTGTTATGCCTTCTTCTTTGGTAGAGCTAGTGAAAAGATGCAGTGTAGATTGAGCCAGTTTCTTGCAGTTTGTATTGCATGTGTGCTGTTGAATTGTCAGTGCATCGGTTTACACACTAAGGTTGGCTTTTATGAATTGGCATGTCATTTTTCATTGCCTTGACAAAGTTTAGATCACTCTTTATGATCATGCTTGCATTTTGCACATCTGCATATTATTAGCCCACTTACACAAAAGTGCATAATTGTTTATGTTGACTTGTTGCATTTCACCACAGCTGAATTTGATATGCACAAAATGATACCCTGCCATTGAGTTATTGTGTATTATAAAACCTTTTTGTTTGATAATATGTAGAAATGATTCCAGCCATGGTTTTATCAAGTTTTATACAAATTTATATTTTTCACAGTGCCTACATGTAAATGCTACTTATGTGTTTATCAGTTGTTTTATTGTAGTAAACTCAAGCCAAATTCAGCATTCTGATTATGCTCAGTCTCATCGTCTAATAAACTCTGTCAGTTTTATGAACGCGAACTTTACTTTGTTCTTATTTACAATTGATTAAACCAAACCTGCTGTGGATTGTTAGTGTCTATTAACATATGTTTAAATGTTATTCTACTTTCTGTTTCTTTCCTACAGATGCTAGTCATGTGTGCGCATCTTGGCAAGGGATGCTTCTCTCCTTTCCAAGCAGCCATCATCTGTGACCCAATTCCATTATCAGTGTGCATTTCCTGTGGATAGTTGCTGCTTCTGCCATTTGTGGGCCTGAAATTAATTTTTTTGCATGTGATATCTATATTCTTAGAATTGTTCAGTCAGTGACTGATATGGGGATAAGAAGGAGCCCAACCCTAGCTGCATTGCATCCCAACCCTCTTCTGAATAGCGGCAGAGCCAGTCTGTTTGTGCAGTCTCAGTCTGATGGGAAACACCTTTTCAGTGCTAAGGGGTGAGGAGGCAAGTGCCGGCCTTTCCCTTCCATGGAGAGTTCTGAGATTCACCACTGAGCTCAGTGTGTGTGTGTGTGGTTTTTTTTCACTTCTTTCCCTTCTTTTGCAAACAAAATTGGGATTTTGTTGTTCCAGTCTTTATGTGTGAACCTGTGTTAAAGTCTCTGCACAAAATCAGTATGTGGACAGTTTTCCATTGTTCATGCAGTATTGGTACATTCAAAAAAATGTGAGAAGTGTCATAGTAAAATGTCTCATAGCCAGTGAAAATGAGGCTATGTCGTCAGATTAGGAACTGAGTTATTAAGTTCAGGAGGTGGTACAGGCCTTCCAATATTGAATGTCTGTTGGTGACTGAAACGGAAAGAACAGAACCATTTCTGTTCAAGAAAATATTATATGTGAATAGACATTTATGGTTAAGTTTTTCGAGTTTTTGGGGGAAGATTATATATGTATGACTTGTCTAAAACTATTTATCACAATTTTCTCAGAATTCTTGACATTGCACGGGGAAGACTGACGCCTACTTTAAGTAAATGTATCTTGGGTCAGAGTAATGATAGTTCAAAAGATTTTCCACCAGACAAATAGACATTTAAAAAGCTAATAACTTGTGACTCATGAATAAGCACCTTCAGCCTCATTTTGACTAGCTACAAGACAAAAAGATTTGTGTTCACTGATTTCAGGCCAAGCCAGATTTTGTTTCTCCATTCTGAACGATGGTAAATTACATTTCCTCATTAGTGTCATTTCTTATCAGATAAAAATAATGAAAAGAAGACAGAGGGAATGTTTTTTGTTTGTCATATTCTGTCCCAGTGATGTCATGATCACTTTCTTGTCCCAGAATATGTAGGCTTACACAAGTGAAATACCAGGTTTCATTTCATAGGAAATCTGGCTGCAGTTTCACAAAGTGGGAAGATTTGCTTCTCTTACTACTGATTTGTCTCTGCTATTGTCAGACCCCACTTTTTACACCTCGACAATCAAGCCATGACTTGAGCTGAAATGTCACAGAATGTATTCTTTTCCACTTCTCATCTATTTGAAAATACATATTATATGTCATAAAAGATACAGTAGTAAAATGGCTACATTTCTATGTAATGTCAGGTGTGTGTTGGTGTTTCTGGAAAAGGCATTTCAGTAAGGCATCCTATACATTACTTGAATCATTCAGTACCATGACATATGAGCCTTGAGAAGAACTGTAGATCTCATAATTATTTACTTATAATTCCACTAAGGTGGCAAACAGTTTCTGGATTAAAGTTGCAGTTACAGCAAATTTCAGGACTGGCAAAGTAAAAAAAGTTTGTGTTCAGTATAAGTGGCATTCGTTTACAGAAGATGTAAAGTGCTTGACTCGCATACTTTTACATGTAGATTATGTGCCAAGATTCACCTGTGAGTATAAATTGTCCAGTTCATACTCACAGAATGGTATGTGAAGTTGAACAGACCTACAAGTTTTAAATGCAGCCAGAAATAGTTGACAAGAGCTGAGATGAACAATTCAGATCACCAGAAAGACACAAAATGTACTTCCAACTGGTACATTCCGTCTTCCCAAATGCAAAGCTCAGGATGATTAAATGGTTGTTGTAGATCAGGTAAATCATGAATTTGAAAGTAGCATTCCCATGAAGAAAAAGGTAATATAAATATAGTTTAACCTTGATACACTCAGAACACATTTATTATGAAATTATGGGATCCATGTGTTTTCATATTAACCATATTTACCTGATTCTCGATAAGAAAAAGGGTAAGACTTATCCATGATAAGAAAAAGGGTAAGAAATATAGTCTTATCTGCTTCTTATTATCCATAATAAGAAAAAGGATAAGAAATATACAGTCTTACTTGCTTCTTATTTCAAGAACTAAGATCTTGATGATGAAGATTCATTACAACATGGCTGCAGTAGATAAATAAGCCTTTAAGTTGTCCTTGAAGTCAGGAGTGGGGGTTGTCTGTGTGAGGGATGATTTATTACAATTGAGAGAGACACTATGATTTCAATCTGAAAAAATGAGATAGATGGGGACTCAGAAATGCTTTGCTCTGAGGGTGTTTTGGGGATGAACGCTAACAGCATTACGCACCAGTGGTCTACGCAAACCCTTGCCACGTGGCCCAGTGTTGGCAGTCTTATTGTTTCACCTTGAACTTGAAGATTGCCGTTCCTTGACTGTGAGGCTGTTGCTCAAGTTGAACACTAGCATCAGTTGGGTCACCATCAGCATGCAAAAAATATTTGACGCTCACCTTTAAAGGAGTAGCTTAGTAGCCTGTCTTGCAGAAATTACATTTCACACCCCCAAGATTTGTGGAAAGAATTGCAAAATTTGCATACAAAAAATTGTAAAATTTGTGCCAAAATTTTGCAAAAAAAAGCTTTGTAACTTCCTTATATTTATCACTACATCATATTATTTACTATAGCACCATTGCAATGTTGAAGAAACGGAACACATTTTCTGTGTTCCTGTTGACACAGTATTGTGACCGTGGCATAATAAGTGTATTGATAAGCCAAAAGCAGCAAAATTTGCACTGATTTGTGGAAAATGTTTAAATTTGCGCTGCTCCTTAGAGGATGAGAATGTACACATCTTCAGTCTTCATGAGTTCATCTTTGACACATTTTGTTATAGACATGATAAAGATTTGCACGTAAAGGGAAGTTTTTTTTTTGTATTAGTGCTATTTTTACATTAAGCATTTTCGTAATAAACGTGTTCAAGTGTAGTTCAGTGGAGATATTTTTCCTTTAAATTATTAGGGAAATATTTAGCCTATCTTCCAAGTCTGAAATTACCAAGTTTTGACACGAGTTAAGTCTCAGCAAAATCTCTATGACTGTAAGAAGATGTGTGACAAATCTTAAATACACATACCAAAAAGGCTAGGATCCTTTTAGGGGATGAACACTGTATATTAATGTAATGTTGCAATGTTCCAGCTTCATTGTGTCATATTTCAATGGGCATTGATGTTTTGTCTGTGTGAACAATGAATTATGCATTTTCTGCTCTTATCACTTGTGCTGTGCGTTATGCTGAACTGACATCATTCTTCATATTTTGCGGTCACCGTATTATCAGTGTAATTTTTTTCAATTCATTAAACCAAAAAAACAAAACAAAAAAACATCCACATTGATCAGTCTGTGGGCTGAGGAAGAAAGACTTCATGGCAACTGAGAGAAGCACAAATTGGTTGAGTTTGCAGTGTCACTGAGCAAAGCAACTACCAGCCAAGCCTCATGCTGCTAATAATTATATTACAGTTTCCAAGAGCTTCTGTTTTTTTTTTTTGTTGTTGTTGTTTTTTTTTGTTTTGTCTTTAGAAGGTGGTGCTCATGATAGTTTATTTATCAAAAATGGCCACCAGAGGCAGTTTGAATTTTTAATTGTATATTTGCTCTTTAGTTTACAAATTGCTTTACCTCTTACAGAGCTTATTTTAGTTTCTGTGATAATATACGTATTTTTTTGTCTTATTAATGTGCTTGGTGTCAAAATAATCAGATATTTTGGACCAAATGAAAGGCTACTTTTTATAAGACAAGCAAAATTTATGAGACGAGCAGTGAAAGGACAATTCTTAGAGTATATGGTAACAACTGAAAGAGTAAATAGTAAACAGAGCTGAGGAGGACTAAGAGAGAAAATTCAGGATGGACTGGCAAGTTGGATGAGGGCACAAAGTAGTGGAGAGCTGTTGAGATGGGCACCAGACAGACAGATGCAGAGGTCCATGATCACCCACACCTGCTGGCATGGTACTTGAAGAGAGAGAGGTCCTCCAACAAATAAAATCTTAAAATATAGGCCATTGGTATCACAGGGTTTAATTTTAGTTGTACAGTAGACAACGGTTAAAACAAAACCTGTTAAAAGTACAGTTAATACGAAAGGAAAGGAGGAGACCCATGTTTTTTTCCTCTCGTTAGACTTCTCTGTCTAAATTTAAACTGTTTAAACCAGATGCAAGTCTTTTGGTCCTGCAAATTTCAGTTTAATTGTTGTCTACTGTATCTCAAATTTTGACCAGTCGTGACATTAGGGAGAAGATTGAGATAAGGAGATTTATAAGGAGATTTAGAAGATAGTCATAATTAACAATTTCAGTCATAATTAACAATTTCCTTAGCCAAGTTTCCCTAGACAATGGCAGTACAAAGAGCTTATATTATGATATTATGTGATCCATATTTAAAAAGTGTTTTTCCATAACCCAGTAATTGCAATTTTGTTTTAAGTATATCCAAGGATGCAATTTCTATTTATTTATTCATCAAATCAAATTTGAGCTTGAAATCTGGTTTTTCCTAAAGAGTTATGTCATTCAAGAGAAAATAAAATGTGTACATTATGTCCCTATATTTCAGAAATTCTAAGATTTCATACTCAAGGTTTTGGAAAAAAATTTGCTGTTCAATTACTCATACATCCTTAATATAAATTATAAATACCTATTACACAAAGCTATACCAAAGCATTTTGCAAATTTAAACTTGCTTTTATACAGAAGACAAAGGTTAAAATGAAACTTTATGGGACCAAGGATTTGCGTTTGGTTTAAACAGAGTTCTGGTTTAAACTGAGAAGCCTCAGAATCTGCCATTTTCATGGGAAGTGAAACTTAACAAGGCGCCTTTGATTTCATTGTGTTTGTTCTGAGGCAGAGAATTCATAGGCTTTGGGATAGTCAGCTACTTGTGAATCAGGGTTATTGTACATATGCTGTAATTGAGAAGGAAGTTTTTGTAATCGGCAGACCCACACCACTCTGGCCAGACTACTAATACTTAAAGAACTTTGTGCTCATACATGTATACATGAAAAAACAATCAAGCATGGCTTGCAAAAATTAGGTCTTCATAAAAAATCCTTTTCTGACTTTCTGTAAATACTAGACCCTTGCAAAAAAATGAAAAACCTTCAACAGAATTTACTCCCTAAGTCTATTCAGAAGGCACGGATGCAGGGTTGCGCAGCCATAGAAGTGTTCACAGTTTCTCCTCCTCCCCATCCATAGCCCAAACACTGTTGAAATAGGCCATTCAACCTCCTCACAATACTAAATGAGCATTAGTGAATCACACAACAGTGGGCACTGCTTTGATCATTTAAACACTATTTTCTTTCAGTTTAGTCACGGTGTTGTTTCAGTTTGGTTCTGGTTTTTTTCTTAACAAAGATACAGAGTGAAATTAATGGGGCCTCTAATTTGCTTTTAGCAATACTTCCAATTTGTTTTCGTTTTAACCATTGTTTTCTGTACTTGGGTATACAAAGTCTTCTGGATGTTGCAAAATATTCTTTCTATGAACTATGAAACAATAAAGAGTGTCCCAGGTATTGTGTAGCAAATGTTTTATGTGTATAAATTATATTTACACGATCATCTGCTCTCCCATAAGACTTCACTTTATGTTTTAAAAGCAGCACATTTACACAGCTTTTTGTGAACATTAATGGAGGACAGTGTACAAGTGATATTCATCAATGCATGTCTTGGCCTGTTTTGCAGCTCAATGTGTGATTTGTTTTGATGTAGATTTTAGTATAGGAACACACAGTGGACGTGATGAGACTTACAATGGGCGTTTAAATGTTGTGGTTTGAAAAACAGTGTACATGTATATTGAGAGTAATTGATTTCATTTAAAGAGATCCACTGCATTTCTATTGTAAAGTGTAACGCATTATTGTGATATATACACTTCCTTTTTCTAATTTTACATTCTGAATGCAGAATTGGGCTTAAATTTGTCATGAATATATGTGAGAAATATGGTGGTGGAATATCAACTGTATTTTTAGGCAATGTTTCTAAAGATCACCACTCACAACAGAAGAAATACGTCATTGAGCACTTTGGTGCACAAGTTTACATGCATGGTGCATGATTTTATGTGCACAGTGATGCACCATTATCTGTAATGGAAGAGTAGTGGACCCCTTGAGAAGAAATGAGCCATAAAATGGGAATAATATCATTGATGTTTAAGTGCGCAAGTGATTTTGGTGGTTGTTGGGGCTGTGATTGTGGGAGGGGCAGTGTTGGGAGGGTGACCATGTGTCATTTATTTTCACCTGTAAGTATTTTGGAAACTCATTATGTGTGCATGTAATCAGGTTTCAGTAAAGAGCTTGCTGACTTTAAGGTGTGGTTTTCTTTAATTGCCTTAATTGAGAAGCTTTGTATTCTTACACCTCTTGTCTACTCCAGGGAAACGAAATCTTGTGGGCTGTCAGTTAACTGAGTATTTTTGGATCTACGGTATCCCTCAAGTAATTCAATTCATGCACCAAATTAACTTTTATCCAAAGAAGGGAAATAAAATGCACTTTTCCCTACTTCTGTTTCATATTTTATAAATGTAATTATGTTGTACTCCTGCATTAGAAACACAGATGTCTTTCTTCATTGGCTTTCAATAGGTTGTTTGGATCATCTTTTACTTATCTGCTGTTGGAAGAGTTATTGTGCTCTGTTGTGAATGTTCCTGTCCACTTCCTTTCTTAGAAAATACAGTGGAACCTCAATATTATTTTTACTCCTGTGCGTGAAAAAAAGTATTCTTACTATAGAGGAGTACATCTGATAAAGCTCTGCCCAGATAATGGAATGATTGAATAACATTCAATGAATCCATGCATATGAAATTAATACCTAGGAACAAGGTGTACTTTATTATATGAGTATTTAATACTGAGGTACTACTACAACACTTAATGGGCTATTTTCTTTTCCAGCTTTGCATTTTGCATTACAGACTCTGTTAATACATGTACTTCAAATTGGTGAGCTATAATATCTGAACTGCTTACACTTTGACTTCGAAGTTATGTAGCATCATACATTCTACTTTTAATGAAAATCAGAAGTGTGTGGGTGATGATTTCATCATTAACCCCTTCGCTTCACATGATGAACATGGACATTCTTATCCTTTATTCAACAGCTCTGAGATGTATCAGGACATGCCAGAAGTAGCCATTCCTGTGTACGTAATAGTAATATGTACCTTTTCATATTATATAATAGACCAGTGAGCGCTCCTGTTCACAGGTGGATGAAACAGTGGTATGATCTTTGTGATATCAGTGCTTGAGAATCATGAAGTAGTGAAGGGGTTAAAGTATTCTTTTTTGCACCTCTCTCTGATTCTTTGCTCACTTCCTCCCTTTTTCTGGTAATAAATAGACCCATGATAGACATGACATGCATGTTTGAAGTGTGATTTAGATATACAGTATACAGTATGTACTCTGATTCCTGTGTGCAAGTTGCTAGTTTGGTATTCCATGCAATTCCTATGGTTTTTTTTTAAACATTCTGTTTTTATTTGCTGGCAGTTTTGATGCTTGAAACAATCAAGATTATCAATAAATGAAATTTTAGTCATGCATTAAGGATTTCTCATCCTGTTTTGGCATTGTGGAATGACAGTCCCTAGGTGTTTTGCTACCAGATGCTTGATAATAGAGGAAAAGATTTCACATACTTCTTTCTTATGCTCTTACTGGATGCTAGAAGCATGCAGAAAATTTCGTCTACTCTCTCCAAAGTGCAGTCGCTTTAGGGTTGAAACTGCAATTTTCAAAGTGGAACTTCGCTATTAAGCAATCAAGTATACTTTGTTATTAAGTATAAATTTCCACATACAGATTGATTATCATTTCATTATTCAGATTATTCTTGATGTTGAGTACACCTTGATAATAAGTATGCTTTTTTAACCAAGGACATATGTAATACTAAAATTCTAATGTAGCTAAACAATGCAAACTGTTCAGCTGGTGACATTAATAGGCTAGTATTTGTAATCAGTAGCTGAAATGAAACAGAGGCCCAAACTCAATTCTAAACAAAGAACTTTTCTAAACATTCACTTTTTAAAGGTTAATCTGCCAAAGGGCTTAAGCCCAAAAGGTTGCTGGATCAGGGAAATAAATCGACGGCTGAGCGCAAGAAGTGACTATCTCCACTTTTGGTCAAATTGGAGTTATCGACATAGGTTGGGTTATTTTTAGCCAGTTTTTCACTGGTATAAATATCAAAGCCGTATCTTTATTGGTTGCCGAGTTATTACCACTTCTTTTTTGACTATCTCCAATTTTCCCATAACTTTTCATGCAAATTTAATGATCACCAAAATTTCAACTGCGATTTTCTCAAAACTAAGAAAAGTGGAGCTAGTCACTTCTTGCGCTCAGCCGTCGAAATATGAAAATTAACAAAAGTGGCAAGGAAACATGAAAACAGTACCCATATGTATGGATTTGTTCACATTTCTATTTATTTACATCTCAACATGCCACGGTAAAGTAAAATTGAAAGCTGTGCATAAAGTAAACTGGACCATAATACAATCACCACCAACTCCACACTCCCACTAAGACACCACATATCACTGGTTTACAACTGGCAGACAACCAGAAGTGACATCACTATCCAGTTTGGATATAATACTTTTGGTTGTCCCCTGGAAAACTTAGTAATGCAACATCACCACTGGGTGAAGTCAGGAAAGGGAATTGAGGAGTATTTTCCCTAAATTCAGCATGTGAGCTCCATATGTTTTAAAATGCAGTCAACTTGGCCTAATCACAGTTTGCTTAATCACAACTTTCATGTAACAGCAAAATCACATTCTACGGTAATTTATATGTAATATTTTCCAGATTACTGCAATTTTCATGATCCCGAAAAGCTGCATTCAAGTGGAGCTGATTGTACTGGCAAAGACAGGAAAGCCTCTAATCCTAGGCATCAATTTACTGAGGATCCCTGCAAGAAATATCACTCTTGCACAAATGTCAGTGTTTCAGCTCTTTGTCTTTCCTGACACTTGGATGGGTCAGGCCACACCTGGATTGTGATTCCAAGTGCCCTTCTATTGTGTTGGGAAATAAAGATAACAGCTCTTTACATATATATTTTTATTTGTAAGATGAACTTTTAAATGATGTGACTCCCGAAGGAATCCAGATTTTTAAGTTCAATTTTGCTTCAACTGGATTAACACATAAATGCATCTGAGTAATTTTTAACTCCTTTTTTAATGAAAAATTTTAGAAATGAGTTTTAGAAAAAAAAAAATCTTCAAACATGTCAGTTTACGCAATTGCTTGGGAAGTGTCTTTTGTTCATAATGTTTAGATTTGTATGTCATCAGCATGGACATCTAGACATATTTTCTTAAAAAATACAACATTGTCAACAAAAAAGAATATGAAACTGCTACATTTTTTCAATTTTATGGTTATCAAATATGCAACGTTTATCATCATGCTGTGCCACTATTAATGCATTTATAGAAAAGAAATAAAAGTGAGGGGGGAAAAAAAGGAAAAAAATTTAATCACATAGCATATTGCTTATTACAGGGTTGCCACAAAATGTTTAAAAAGTGTTTTGACTGACTTTTCCATAATATATGTTCAGGTGATCTAAGAACATAAAACAGATCACCGCATGATAAATATTTGTTATGTGAAATTTATCCAGTTCAAACAAGTTTGATATGCAGTTTGAAAAATGTGATTTTTCCCTAAGCTCTGGCAATATTTTTCTGATCCTTGATATTTCCTGGGCTTGGGAAAACCAGTGATAACTTTCCATGATTTTTGCCAGATTTTTCAGGTCTGCTGCAACCCTGCAATATCATCACACTAATTCCACATTTGTCTAAGTCATTTTTTTGAGAAATTGAGCGTCTCCCACCTGTTGCTCAGAGCAAAACAGCGAGGCAGATGTGGCTTAACTTGTAAAACTGGGATATAATAACAAGTCAAAACCTTGCGTTGTTTTAATAAGAAAAAGAAGATGAATGGAAGATCAAAGTAATATAAACAAATCATCTTAAAAAAATGGTCTAGGCAACTGTGGAATGAGCATGACGATATGTAATCCGCATTGATTGTCGTCCAGTTTTTGATCCCCCCACATAAATTCCATCCAGTACTATCATCAAAACTAGCATAAAATTCTGAACAAAATCATACCAGTATTTATATTCTAATCTAATTTTGGAATTTTACCCTTAGATCAACATTGGGGAAGACCTCCCTGATGACTTATTTACACGTTTTCACTGTTTGAAATAATGAAATATCCCAATGCAAAGTATTTTGCTATGTCACATCCTAACATCTACATTTTCTTCAGTAGGATAAAATATACACTTTAATAATCAGATATTAATAATTTACAAAACCATTGGCCTTTAACAAGGTTTATAGTCTCAAACTCAATACAATGTGATAAAAAAGTGATAAAAACACATTCAAAATTTCCTACATTTGATGCATTGGTGCAAAATCAGATATACATCACAGATGCCAGCGTGAAGGAAACAGACAAATGATAGTTGGACCGGATTGAATGATAGTTGATTGTATTTACTGTCCCCTAGAGCAGTAGTCCTATTTGGAGAATGATTGTTGCAGATCATAAACATTTAATATATCGTCTGTCTTTACATAGGACTGGCCAAGCTGACTATACGTCACATATAAATAAACGTGGCCGGTCCTATGCGAAGACTGACGTTATATTGAAAAAGATATTTCCCTTGCTTTCATATCAGATCTTAATAAATTTTTAATCACCATAAACAGACCTCAAGACATTTTTGTAAAATATTATACTATACCAACATCATTACAGTCATAAAGTCAGACTGTCAGTGAAATTGTGGAGTTGCATCACACATATCCTCTGAAGGTTCATCAGTTTCAAATGCACTGCTAGTTTTGTTTGCAGAACCCTTACATTCAACACAGGTAACCACAGTCTCGCTGTGAAAAGGACAAACAATGCGACTGCAGTGATTGCACACAGAAGTGTACTTGTTTTCAATTTTCTCCGGACACTTGAAACATCGTTTTCTTTTCCGAGGCCCTGATGGTATCATTGTTTCTAATGGAGTCTGATCTTGAGTTGGTATGTCTGAAGAGGTAGTTACTTGCTTCATCATTGATGGAGTTTTAGAACTTGGCGTCGAAGACAACCATGTTGACACTTTTGAGCTGGGTCCTTGAGTGGATACATCTATGCCACTGAGGAAGATAAGAGGATATAATCTGATTGTATATAAGGCACATTGCTTTCGTTTAAAGATGTCAGAGATAGAGATATTGCAAATACAATATATCACATATAAATACCGCACTTGAAAACACTCATGCAGGTCACAGTGAATTTCAGCAAGTCTTCAGCACAATGGAGCTGGCTGTTGACAGGCCAAAACAATTTTAATTTAAAAATTACTTGACATAAAATTTGAATTTCGGTCACGACATGGAACCTTCTAGTTCTAGAGAATGGATTATCAGTTTTATGTTGCTAACAAAAACAGACCATCACTGGGCACTTGCAAAGGCAAATAGTATCAGTTGATGGAACTTGGAGGGGGCCATGATCTAGGCTATCAAGAGAACTAGGCGAGAACTAGGGAAATCCACGCCACTTTTCACTCCATTTAAAAACAGCAAAAGAACTACATGGTCCAAACAATATTCGAAATTTGATAATCACAGACACAGTAGTGCAAAATATTTCTAACAATGATAGGCACAGCATTCAGACAAAACATTGTCTATCTTCCTTCATAATTTCTAAACTGCTTTACATTCCTAAATCTTATTAATAGTCAGAAAAGACAGCATAACCTGGTACTCTATCCTGTATATATTAAATTTCTTTTAGTGATTTTAATATAACACTTGGTTTTATGGGTCTTCTGGTCATGCCTGCATGGGCAACTGATGAGCCTCAAATCACTAAACACTGCACCGTGTTCAGGACTTCACAGTTTCTCACAGTAAACTTATGCAGATCAGTGATGGCAATTCTTGTCTTTACTTTGGTCTTTTAATCATTGTCAATAGTTAACATTCATACTAATGGATAGGAAGTCCCCGATTAAAAAGAAATTTTACTGAAAATAATTTATTTCCTTTCTCTAAAATTTGCAACACTTCAAAAGATGTAGAAACTTCTATTACTCGGAACAAAAAAATGTAATTTACAGCTTCTCAATAAATGGTGAAGCTTCTACTCACAGTAAGACCTTTAACTGTCTATTATACACAACTATCCAAAGGAAGTGAAAACCTCATGCTGCAACATCTTTTTGTCACAACATGCAGCCTGAAGATGTAAAGACACTCTACTTTTTTCCTTTTTGTATTGTATTTCTCAAAGATACCTGTAGTAAAAACTGTTTGTAATAAACTAGCACTTTTCAATATACTTTGGAAGTTCCAAAATGATAGAAGGAAAAATAATTCTAAGGGTACTGTGAAGTGTAATATTTAATACAAAAAGACGTATGAAGTTTGAAATTAGTGTGTTTGAGTGTAGTCCATCATTTCACTCAGAGATCATTTTACCATGTGCTTTTCACTCATAAATCATCTTACTGTGTGCTTCCTGTGGCCATCACACCCTCTTCTTCCTGCCTGTCTATGACATTGTGGATGACCTCCAGTATTTGCCTTTGCACCCATCTCCTGTTCCTCTGAGTGAGCTCCTTGAAGGTGGGCAAGAGCCCTTTGAAAAACAACATATCACCATCTTGTTCCATATCTGGAGTGGTTCGGCTTTGATTGCTACGTTTGTCCTCCAAGTACTGCAACATAGCCATGTCAAGGGAATGACTGATGCTTGTGTTTTTAAGCCTTTGTCCACTTGGTGCAGGATGACTTTCATCTAGGCTGCTATCCTCTGCTGAATATGAAGGGTCTTCCTCCTCCATTTTAGCTGGCTCCGCATGACTACTAGAGGAATCACGTAAGTACTTAGTCTCTTCTATTCCATCTGGGTCCCGAGGTAACCCTCCGCTAAATACCATCTGTCCATGTTGGAGATATGGTCGAAGAAAACTCATATTGTCAGCCAAATACCATCTTATCTGTGACACTTTTTCTCTGTTGATGCTTCTGCTAAAAGATGACCTCAGAGTGTTCCAATTCCTTTTAGCATTTTCCGCTGCAAAAATTAAAAGATTATACTTAATATGGTAAGAAGTCAAGAATGTCACGGAACCAGCTCATGGCTTTGAGTATGTGAAGTGACAGACTCTACTGCTTCTGAGCAAAATATATATGCAGAAAATAAAGGACTTGCGATAGAGCAATACAGCAAACAGGCATATAGTGTATGTGAGATTTTCATGTACACAAGAATAATGTTTTGAGGCCCAAATGTAATCCCATTGTTAACTGTTGATTCATGTTCATTTTACCTACTCCTTATGATAGCAATGGTTAAACAAATTAATTACCGTTACTGTAATTCCTAACAGAAAAATGTGTATTATGCACATATTCCATTCATTATTTCAAGCTTAATTTTGAATTCCATGTTCAAAATTTATGTTTGCAAAAACAGTTCATATCTTTCCTAGCTCTTGATTCCAACTTTATGGCCAGCATGAAAATGGCAAAGTCTCCTTTAAAACATTTCTGAAGTGACGGTTGACTGCAACTTTATGATTTGATGTTCATATAAAGTTGTGAAAGTTTGAAGAAATACCATTTCATTTTATAAATCTTACCACTAAGACCAACAGCTGCTGCTACCTCAGCCCAGGCTTCCTCGGTTCTAACTCTCTCTTTGTAAAATGGGTTGGCTGGGTTGTACAAGACATCCCTCGTCTTGACCTCCTTGATGAGTCTAATATACAGTTCTTTTGGTCCTTTGGTCATCTGCAATGATTACATCCACTGTCATTATAAGAACAGAGTGAGGTGTCAAAAGGGGTGGGAGTGAGGGAGGTGAGGAGGGCAGGTGAGATGAATGACGAGTGTAAAGAGGAGCCTTAACACAGCAACAGTGCAACAACAATCCTCTCAATCTGGAGCAGCATGGCTGAATGTTTGCAGCATTGACTCAAGATTTACAGATCATGGATTTGATTCCTGACCAGGGTCGTTGTTGTTAGAGCTTGGGAAAGCATTTCATTCATATTTTCCACACACCACCTGTCTGAAAAATGGATAACTGGCTATAGGCAGTGAAAGATACTGTCAGAATGCTAGTGATCAGCGCCTCCACGTGGCAACGGCACTGTATAGTGTATACTCCCCAGGGAGCTAAGAGAGTCTAAGAATGACCTTGCCTGTTGGGGTAACAGTAGTATGAAATGACGTGAGCAGGCATTAGCCGGGATACAAACTTATGTACCGCATTATTGTTATTATTGTTTAGTATGTCTGCTTTCAAACGTGCCATATTCCCCAGCATTACCCACATGCTTTTACCCCTCACTGTCTCACTACATTCGACATTCGTGTGCGTCCTTACCTACTGGCCCTTTGTTACAAACATCTGTGTGCAGGGCATTTCCTGTAGAATGCTAAGTTTTTAAAAAGACCCTGACTTTATAGCAACAAGTTTGGGTTTATACATGTATTTTTAAAAAATTAATTAACCACTGTTAGAAAATTAACTCTGTAAAGCCAAAGCTGTTGGCCTACTGAAATTAAGGCACACAACGTGGAATTCAGCTCGAATGGCTCATATATTATGGGACTTTATACCTCTGCTGAACAGGAACACGGTGTCACGAAAGTGAGACAAAACAATATTTTTTATAACGGCTCCCTATCGCTTCACTTTACGCAACCATATGTTGCTTCCCTCCACCACCCACTCCTCCAAATCTCCCCATATGTAGCCACATGAGTGGCTCCCAACTGGCTCTTTTTTGTTTGTTTGTTTTAAACTGGGAGTTCCCTCTGCGCAAATTGCGTGGTGTGGAGATACAGGACTTAATTATGTAATTAACTGCATTTTCTAGGAACTGGAGAACCCTGCGAGGACAAATATGGTGGTATTTATGCCATTTCACCATTTCATTAACTGATTGCTTCAATTTGAGTCGTTGGGCCAAACCATTACAAAACTGTGACAGTTTGTTTACCGCTCTCGCATTTCTATCGTAACTAGGCACGCTTTGTACTGCACTATTGACAAAGAGTAAGCCGTGAGTGACGGCATTCATGACTGCAACTGAGCACTCTCTTCTCCCCCCCCCCCCCCCCCCCCCNCCTCCCTCCCTCTCTCGCTAAAAAAAAAATAAATGTCCCACCTCCATCTTCCCTCAAGACTCGTCCAATGTTTTTAGCCTATCGTCCTTCTCCCACACATCTCTCCGTGAGCATCATTAGGATTTCCAACACTATGTTCTTTGATGAGATATGAATTTTAGGTGAGTTTGTGTATATGCGGAGTGGGGTGATGGTGGTGGTGGTGGTGGTGGTGATGATGATGGTGGTGGTGGTTGTTGAGATCTTCACAACAAAGTCATTGTATCTTAATTACTAATTTGAAGTTCTTGTCCTACTGGACTGGAGATCAAGTTTTTGGGTTTTTTCCCCTTCCATATTAGATCTGCTCATGTGACGCTATTGCGTTGAAGTGACTTCCTTTAAATTGGGGCTATACTACATGAATAGGTCTGGCTGCAATAATTTCGCTACTGTATCAGCAAAAGTTTCCTAACCAATCCAGAAGACACAATACCACCATTATGGAAACTGTTATCACTGCTGTTACACCACCACCACCACCAGCAACAACAACAACAACTACACTATTACTAGTATTACAAATACTATTATCAATACTACTCCTATTTCAGTAAATATTTTGAATGCACCCTTACTGCGAACAATATCATAAAAATTATAAGCCTACTACTCCTGCCTCCTCTTCTTTTACTACTGCTACTGTTAGTACTGACTGTATAACTTCTTTTACGGCTACTGCAGCTACTAAATTGACAGCAAGAACAATTACTGCAAATTTTCCACTACCGCAACTAGCATAAGTACCTCTAACTATTGCTGCTGCTACCAGTGCTGTTTTAACTTTAACAGTTAACTATACTCGAGAAATAATTTATGATGGTGGGAGGTTGTGTGGAGAGGAGGGGGGAGGGGGTAGCAGAAAAAGAAGAACGGAAGGAGGAAGGGATGGGGGAAGAGGAGGAGGAAAGGAATGGCGAGGAGTGCATGAAGGATGTGGTTAAAAGAATAAAAGAATAATCCTTGTTTCTTTTCATAATTATCTATTTTTTCCTCAAGTTTTAGTTTACAAAAAGAATGTTATAGTTAAGTGCGTCAATGTCCTCATGGATAACAATAGTAGACAGTGTGGCACCCGTAAATCTCTGTTCATAAGAAATCACTCAAAAAAAAACCAAACCGATTTATCTAATATTATTATAAAAACAATTTCGATTACCATGAGTTATTTAATTGCCACTCACCGTAGTTACGTTTCTATTAGCGGAGAGCTCTCTTTTAGTGACTTCGGCAAAAGTATGATTCGTTGAACCGATTCGTCTCAATGTTAATAATAAAGATTGATCTGCCTGGAACAGTTTGAATGATACTGCGCGCTACAATGACAAGTGACGTAACTTAATTGCACTCATCGTCATAGTCTATGGAGGTTTGCGATTCTACATAGACTTTTTCCACCTAAGCCTAAGTCAGTCAAGCATATGATATTGATAACAAATCTACTGCAGACTAGACTAGATCTATAATAATTATATTATTATAATAAATGAACTGCAAGATTTAGGATTTACTAATCTTATCCAAATTTAATAAGTCGACAATTAAGCTATAATATAATATACAAACCTTCGCAGTGTAAAATTCGAGAAACTGGATGATAAATCTGCTAATAATCGCAAAACAGTGCAGTAGAGCAAAATATCCAAGTCAGTCGGTTTTCGTGCCTCGCAGCAACTCGCTGGGTGACATGCTGTGTGAAGCAAGATCGCGCGAGACGAGCAAAAGCACAGGCTTCGTGGCGTTGTGCTATGCGCGGTGTGCGTGACACGTATTGGCGAGGGCCCCAGCCAGCACAATGTTGTGTTACATGTAGGCGAAGCCTGGCTGCTACAGTGCAATACTGTCTATTACATAGACTTTGCCTAACCTAAAGCATGCATTGTAATATTCGTAGCCTACTTCTCGCAAGGACGATTGTGTACAGCACACAGGGAAAGGAAACGCGTACACACTTGTTTGCATGTCTAGCATGTAGACTACACTAAAGTCACTAGCCCAGCCTGAGATCGCGCATATTACAAAGGTCAGAAAGGAACTACTACTACTAAATACAGTGTAGGGCAAGCAGTTTGATATCGAGACAGACAATGCGCAGTGCGCAGTGATATACAATGCAGCGTATCCCTACCATCTAAAATAACGATTTTGTGATTTCTTGCTGCATGACACTGTATGACAAAAAAAAACAACAACACAAAAACTTCAGCACAGTCTTGCTAGATCTTGCTCGTTTCCCTCATTTACCCACTCGTTGTTTCTTATGCATGCCAAAAAGTGTAAAGGAAGCCTCCTCTTACCCTCTTAGTTTGTTTATTTTGTTTGCATGCACTTTCTAATTCTAATTGAGACTTCCTAGTTAAAATTTTCTTAGAAATGAGTCTCTAAGCTTTATCTAGCTTAGACCTAGGGCCTCACCAAATCGAAATTGGATAGTGCTCTGGTTCAGTTATCTCCTTTCCTCCTTGGTTAATCTGTCCCTGTCAACCATAAACTATGTCGTTTTAACTTTGGCACCCATTGTTTTTTTCATCTGTTGGCCCTATTAACATTTCGTGTTATTCTACATACACCACTGTGATTTCGGGAAATTTCTTCCACGGAGGTTAAAGTACTTCTTTTGCCCGATCTTTTAAAGGGAAGAAAAAGGGGAGTCGACACCCAAATTTTTTTCGCAAATTTCTTTCGAAAAAGGTCACCTCGAAGTTTGATTTGGTCCCCAATTTTTCATTTGGTTGGTTTTGATAAGCCTACACGCTTTATTTTATTTGTCTAGAAGGCACCACTTGTACCTGAAACTTTAAAATCGGATGCTATATTTAGATCACCGGTCATTTTACATATTTCTACACTCTTTACACTGGCTGGCAGGGCCCCTAAAAGGGGGAATGTTAGCGGATTAATTAGTTGTACACAATAAATGATTTGCCCCTCTAATAGGTGTCACAAACCTTTAATTGTCACAGCAAAAAGATCATCAGTAGCATTATTTATCAAACCATATATTTACATTTAGAAGAGCACACAGTATAACGCAGATTTCCCCCTAAGCAAAATTTAACTTCAAGATTGAGGTGACTGTGCCAACCAACCGACCAACCAACCAACCATGGTTGGTGGAGATAATAAAAACATAAAAACGATCAGTTAATGTATACAGATTAAGACTCAATGGTGTAGATTATTGTGGGGCAAAAGGGTTGGGGTGGTGGGTGGTGGGGGATGNNNGGGAGGAGGGAACTGAAGGAATGACCCACACACGATACCCCCAACTTCCAAAGGTACGAGCCAGACCTCTCACTTTTTCGTGGGGGAAAACGGGTTGGGGAGGAGGCTGCACCTGAATGACTAGAAAAAAATTATAGACAGAGAAAGATCGTCAGGACGAGAGAGAGCTAGAGAGAGAGAGAGAGAGAGAGAGAGAGAGAGAGAGAGAGAGAGTGAGAGAGAGAGAGAGGGGGGGGAGGACGAGGAGTGGGAAAGAAGAGTGTTCATTTTTTAAAAAATTATTATTAATTAATCTGTGAGCAGAATTTGTCCATGACTGTCTAAATGGTATCTAAGATGCTTCAGGTTTCCGATAAATGTGAATAAAATAATAAGATTAGTTTGTCTGCCATATTATTGTTTTTGTGTTTTATTTCTTTCAGTATGTTAGGTGTCGTCTTGACATGGTTATGGACAGTTCATGAAGTTGGAGAGAGGCGCGCCTACCTCCTGCTCACGGCCCTGCTGACTTTTAATACGTAGCTGTAAAACCGTAAATTTGGTGTTGTTGTTTGTTATTGTTGTTGTTGTTGGTTATTGCTGTTTTGCTGTTTATTGTTGTTTATGGAAGTGGTGGTTTGTCACGAGAAAAAGCAAACCATTTAACGTTTAAAATTGTGGTGTCCTTAGGAAGGATATTCCATTCTCAATTGCGGACACTACCTGTGTGAATGAATATCTGGCTCTAGACTTGATGGTTGCGTGGTGATTAGGTGGTTGAATGCACTGTGATGTGTTTTCACCGTAAATCTGAATGGTCACTGGTCAGCATCAGTACATTCCATTTTGCAGCAAATCACCAGACTTACATACAAATCAGTCGTTTGCTCAGGTTATCAGGATAATCTGGATGAAGATTGGTAACCAAGACAAAACATTTGACATTAGGCTACCCCGAGACTTAAGTCAGTATGCTGATACCACGCACTGAAAATTTTGTCAACCTACCCGGAGTGGACAACCCAAGGGGAAGTAAGGGATAGGGAAGGTGTGTGCTCTCTCTCTCTCTCTCTCTCTCTCTCTTTCTCTCTCTCTCTCTCTCTCGCAC
>JAWQUT010000300.1:346100-373904 GCA_033807755.1 Ellobium chinense | reverse complement strand
CCCCTTTCCCAAAACGATCCGTCCTGTAAGAGGGCGCAGTATTTCTCATGTGACAGCAGGCCAGATTTGTGGCGAGATATGAAGTGCACATTCAGGGCATGGCCTAGCAGGTTTACAACAACAGTTGCTAACGATTGTAATGGTATGCACGTGTACACGGATTGTCAGTTTTAATCAAACTTTGTTGAGGATGAAAAGGCCATGGCAGTCAGTATGACAGATCAGTGGAGCTATTTCTGTTCATGACATTTATGTTATGATGAAACGCGCCCTGTCACCCTCAGTCTTTTAGCATCAGCCAGTATGGGCGTACATACCCACATATCATGAAAGCAGAAGCCCTATAAAATAAAGTATAGAATATAGGGCAAGTGCATTAAATAGATAAAACCTGGCCTTTGGCGTATCTAGTAGTGTATGTATACTGTAATGTAGGCCAGATGCATAAAAGAGAGTAACCTTGCCTTTGCTATGTATTATGTTTTGTATACTGTGTCAAAAGTGTATGAGATGAACCTGGCCTTGATATGTGTGATACGTTGATACTGTATGCACTGTATAAATAAGACTATGTGTGATCTAAACTATATATAGGCCAAGTGAATTAAGGGGTTATTCACCTCTGTATACTCACCGGAAGGGAAAGGAAAGGAAAAAATCAGTTTCATCCGGTGAGTACAATGGACGTAATACTATAGGTACGCTGAGGAATTACCTCCCGTACTTACTCACCAGACGTGAACGATACACAAAGAGCTCAACATAATTTTTTATACTAAAAAGTCTTCAGTGCATGCAGCCTATAAGGCCTGATGTTTATCTGTCTAGCCAGACATCTGTCGTGCTTGCAATAACTTTTTTTAATCCGTGAGACGTCTGACCCGACTGTTGAACTTGCGGGATGGGTGTCAGACATTGGTCCAGTCTATGTATTGCTGTTGGATCGACTGCCAGTGTCAATCAAGTGCTTTATGTGTGTCAGACTTGCTGTTTGTTGGTCCTGTCTATGTATTATTTGTTGGATCGACTGCCCGTGTCACGGGACTGTGATTTGTCAGTCAAGTGCTTTATGTGTGTCAAACTTGCCGTTTATTTATCTAGTTTATGTATGACTGATGGATCGACTGCCTGTGTCACGGTATTGTGTGATTTGTCTGTCAGATGTTTTATGTGTGTCAGACATGTCGTTTGTCCAGTCAGTGTATTGTTTGTTGGATCGACTGCTTGTGTCACGGGATTTTTCTGATTTGTCAGTCAAGTGCTTTATTGTCTTGTCAACCTATGTCAGGCAAACGTTGTCCAGTTTCAGACTAGTGCAGCAAGAAATGAAGGGTATAATACACGTACACTGAACCTATGGTATATCATTCGAGCTGGCCACATTCATAACTACAGTAGGAACTCACAGTCTCAATCATTATGGACTCGAAAATCCGGCCCTCTGTCCGGAAAGATAGCCGAAAACCCTACATCCTTGCTTCAAGTTCAAGTCTGTTTCGTGTCCTCTTACAGTACAGGCCTAGCTATCCTTTCTTGAACATTTACTCGAACACTTCATTAGCTCGAAATTATGGATTTGGTTCCCTTGGTGAATATCTTACATTATGGTGAAGCATCACTGGCGATAGTGATGTTTTTTGGTAGTATTCATGATCTCTAGGCTGCCCAAGAGCTTTTGCTCAGTTCAGAGACTTTCAAAAATCCCAAAATCATTTCCAGAGATGAAAAATTTGATTTTTAATTTTTTTAGGTGTCATTCGTTTCCACTCTGTAAATAGTGATCAAGAATTCATATATTAGCTTATTAGAAGAGAAACAGTATCACCATCACCCGACTGTCTGTAGACTGCTGAAATTTACTCCTTATCTTCACAGCTTAATTAGTACGGCAGGGCATAGCCGTAAACGTCACACTTTAGCTTTAAAGTACAAATGTCTAATCAAGCGGGGAGACATTGGGGAGGGGCGCGGAGTAGGGGGAAGCGGCTAAATGCGCGCCAAGGGCACGGAAGCAAGAAAGTAATTCAGTGGAGTCGGGGGCAAGTTTCCTTGTGAACAAAACAGGAAGCAAAAAGAACAATTTGGGGTCATGTCTACCTGAAATAAAGTGAACATTTTCAGAACGGTTTGTTTATATTTGAGGTGGATCATGCTGCCCGGGGTGGGTTGGAACCTGGGCCCCCTAGACCGTCCTCCCTCCCACCCTCACCCCAAACAGTCTAATTTCATGAACACTGATCTTGCGCAGCTTGCTTATGTTGTGTTGGTCCGTCTTCGTCAATTAATATATATTTTTTCCCTCTTTGCTATCTCACAGCGGTCAGTATTGAGGGTAATCCTACTCAAGAAACTGGAGGCCATCAAGAGCAAGGCAATTATCCATCAACCTCCCAGACCCTGACAACACGACCAGCAACGCCAACGCAAATTAACGGAGATAACGACGACGAAGACGCGAGGAGTTATGACAATGGCGATCCAACCGGCACCCAGACTCAGAGCGGCTATAACCTATGTGCTTACTATGATGACAACCCTTCCACCAAAAACATTGAACTGTCCAAGAGGTTTTTCAAAACGAACGACGGCGATGCCGAAGGTGGAGACCTGGAGGAGTCGATGGGTCTTGGGGTGCCTGTCAATAACACGGTTAAATGCAGCGATTACTGTTTCACCCTCTGGGTGGCCGACCCCAGGAACAAGTCCAAAGTCATCGTATCCAAGCAAGGTAAGTTTCGTCCCTCTATTTTGCAAGCTCTCATCCCATATCTCTTTCTCGTTCCTTCCTATTTTTACTTCTTCTTCCCAGTACAACCTCAGGAGAACATTGGAGCGAGACGTTCTTTGTTTTGTCTGTGGCGGTGGTCGCGGTGTTGATTTCTCTGAATCCTCGGATTCAAAGGCGTTGCCAGTCAATCTGCCATAGTTAAAAAACCTCACCTCTATCTTCCAGCACACCAAGTATACTGTTTGGTTTCCCTGCCAGGGAAGACAACGGCCTGAGAATATAAAGTGTCTCTCCCCTTCGTTAGAGTAAGCATGTGTTTTTTTGTTTCTTATTGCTCACATATTCATGCGACTTGGTTCTGATAAACTTTTTTGGGTTTGCGTCATTGAATGAGCAAGATTTGCCCCATATAATATTTAATGAAGCGTTGGTCATAGTAGTAAAACAGAAGTTTTTTGGGTTGATAGTAGAGGAATATGTGAGTATACATAAAGGATAGAGAATCTGAGGATTATTTTGGTGAACACTGATGTCCCAAGCATGGCATGCGTCTGCTGTATAGAGTTTGTGTGTCATCTGCTAGATTATGTTTCCGCTGATGAACTATTTTTGGAATGGGCGCCGACGACGATTGCCCAAATTTTTTAGCCAGGACTCTTCATTTCCAAATTTGCTCTTTGGTATACCGTGACAGGGCCAGCTTTCTTAATCTAGGTGGTTGAAAAGGAAGAGCATCAAAGCTATTTAATTCCAGCGGGGAAACTGGTATCTAAGTAGTCATGCGAATATCTGTCGCCACCGCACCTCTTGTATCAGCGTGTCAGACTGTGTGGCTTTCTCTTTGTATAATAATCTGTCTTCCCGATCCTCAGCGTGCTATCTCTTTCAGACGTATCTCCCCTTCGCGGCCTTTAGATGGCGCGTGATGAAAACACTGGGTAAACAAACGCTCACGGAACAGACGGCCCCTTGTTCTGTAATGAGGAGATTAGGTATCGCGAATTCATCATAAGACGTGGATGGAATTGAGTGGGCCTCTTTCGTATCTTTTTACGCAGAACTCCGGGACATTGCGACTAGTGGCCTAACCTCTATTCAGGGCGATTGCTCAGGGGGCAAGCGATGCTAGGACCCCCACATCTCCCACCCAACGGGAGGCTAGGACACCCCCCCCCCNCCCCCCCCCCGCTTCCTCTCGTAATTCTCCTCATTTATAAGCATATGTGCTCACCAATAATGTTTGCGTGTCGTTACAAAATCCTTAAATAACGATGCTGCATACCAATGATGTTTAGTGATCAGGACCGCAAGAAAAAACATTGCGGCTATCAGTGCAGGAGAAATACAATCGAATTCCCGTCATAGTATAGTGTTCGGCCTTATGGCAACGTTTTTCACATACGTAACAGCATACTGCATTTTCTATAGGAAAATTGCTGGATTATCGCAAATTTTCGTAATAGCAAATTTTTTTCCATGCCCGCGAGAAACTGCGATCAATTAATGGAACGGACGGTATTGTTTATTGATCTGCACAGCTCATTTGGCACCTTAATGGGAAACAGTAAAATCATTAAAGATATAATTAGTTCGTATATATCGGGCGGTGCCGTTTTAGTATCGATACTTTCGATAATCAAGAATTTGGATGTCGGTATCGAGACTCAAGTGCTGGGGTTCTTTACTATTTCGATTTTTTAAGAAAAAAAAATAATTATTGATAAGTGGCGAGAGTTTGCTTTGACCATGGTTGCTAAAAACATTGAAAACTATCAAAATTCCTATTCTGTACTGAGTATTAGAATGACACTAGAATCGATACTCTATTAAGTAGCAGCACGGAGGCTGGGTTTCGCGCTATCTAAAAATACATGTATATCGTTTCACCATCATGGCTACTACAGCTACATGCTTGAATTCTTGGACCTACATAGGAACTACATTAAAACCGTTATAAGGTGAAATCACACGAACAGTGGCCGTATGCATAATCCATTCGTTCATTAACGTATTGCGTTAACGACAGTGAACACTGCTAATGTTTTGGAAGTGTCCCGTGGTTACCGCATTGCGTTAACTAACGTATCGATTATGCATACAGCCACAGGTCCCCTTCCCCCATGTTAGACTTGTAACCTGGTTAGCACGGTCAGTTGCTTCAGCCCCGTCTGATTTAAGAATATAATTAATTAGGTCCACGGATAAAACGATCTAGCCTTCTGAGACCTAAAGATGATCGTATTAATTGAAGTATACTGTATAATTATTTTGCCGTCAGTAGGGGGGAGGGAGATGATGACGACTGAAGCCTTCATAATAAATACCGCAAAACAGGTATAATTTGTTATTAAGTTTTTAATTTGACATGCACAGATAAATAATAAGTATATTTCAGTATTAAGTATTTTTTTTCCATGCTCAGAGGTATAATTATTATGGAAGTTTAACGATATCTAGATAACGACCAGACAAGACAGTTGCCAGAAACGTAAAACAGATCTAGAGGGAAAAAAATGAGGAAAATCACCATAGACGTCTCCGGGTCTGTAAAGTATCTGGAACCAGCTAATAAATGGCCAACTGTCATGGATGTATTAAAATATTTAACCCACCGTCCAATATTTGGCACATGAGTTTGGAGAAGATATTTAATTATGATAAAAGGTAGTCCTCAAATAACCAGCATACTATATGGCCTCTTCGACCACAGAATGACAACTGTGCGTAGAGTTTTAAACTTTTGTCTCTAATATGGTATTAAGCAAAGCCAAGTGCACTCTTTACTCAGTACATATAACAATACATTTTCTAACAATATGTTCACTCTTGGGTCTTAGAGGGTTAAACAGATTTAAAAAGCGCTTCGTTTCTTTCTTTTCTTGTTGTTGATTTTGATAATATACTTCCTTGTGACAGCCGGCATAAGAACTTTTTGAACATCTGGTAAATTTAGTGCCATTAAAATTTATGTTGTGATGGTTTTACTTACGTTGCTTTGTCACCAGAAAATGTTTGGCAAGCTGGAAAGGCGTGTTTTATGGAAAATTACGAGAAATGTACTAAATAATAATAAATAAATAAATAAATACGCCTTTATTTACCCCGTAGGGAAATTGTTTTACAATGTCATACAGTGTTAAACATCTCATTCATAATACAACACATATAACAATACACATCATACATGTTAATACATAATATTACAAATGAAATGCATAACAAAGTCATTGCTGGTCGCCAGCGGTGCAGCGCCCTGGTCCCCCCAGCTCTAAAGCCAGGTACTCATTTACACCTGAGTCGAGTGAGGAAATGGAAGCGAAGTGTCTTTCCCAAGGACACTACAACGTAAACCGCCCAGCTCGCGAGTCAAACACATAAACCTTAGACTTGAAAGTCTTCAGTTTCTGAGTACGACTCACAAACCGCACGGTCACGCTGCCTCCCAAAACTAGAAATGTTTTGTGGCAACTCCGAAATAATGGGTAAAGATAGGAGTGACCTTGCCCTCGAAAATGAACTTGTGAAAAATGTCATTGCTTCTCCGCAAGAAAATGTTACGAAAGAGAGCATAATGGCCATGCTTTCTGACAAGGGGAAACGTGTATACATGTATTACTGTGAAGCTATTCATGCAAGTAAGTAAACTAACACTCTGTGGCAACTCTGAAATAATCGTTTATGATAGGAATGACTTTGCCTTTGAACAGTTTATAGTTTGTAGTGGACGTGTGAAAAGTTTCATTACGTCGTCCGCACTCAAATGTTCGAATAGTTTGATAGAATGATAACCATGTCATAATGGCCATGTTTTCTGACAAGTGTATATTACTGTCAAGTTATTCATACAGGAAAATAAACTGTAACAATCTGTGGCAGCTCTGAAGTAATGGCTGATGATGCGAAAGGTTTTGCCCATGAACAGTTAGGTATTTTCAGACGGGTCAGTTACACCACGTCATCTAGGGATTGCCAGGATATTGTGATAAGTGACGAGTAATCATACATAAGCAGAGTATGTAAACAAACCAACGTGTGAGCAAGATTTCCTAGGTCATGTGATGGAGCTGAAAATACAGTACCTAATTCATGCCTTGCTTCACTCCCTTGTTTTCTGACAAGGGCTACATATATAAAAAAACAACAACGTGTACTGCGAAATTAAGCGTGCAAGAAAATAAACTGTAGCATAATGGCTTCTGATAGGAATGGCCTTGCCCTTCAAGGGTTCATGATTTGTTCATGAACATGTGAATAAATGTTATTGCCTCGCCTCAATGATCCAATTATGGTAAAACGAAAGAAACCGCAATGGTCTGGTTTTCTGACAAGAAGATACATGCCGCACATGTATTTTGAAGTTCTTCGTGCGGCCTTGGGTCTTCAGCCGGCAGAAATGTAATATATCCGCCACGGGGGTCCAGGACATGATATAAAAATAGACCAAGTACCGTCACCTGCAGCCAGTGCAACCGCAGAAATAGTCGATCTGTTTCTGTCATTTTTTGTTTTCATGTTGTGTGTGTATGTGTGCTCCTCTTCCGTCCGTTTGTTATGTCCGCAGCGGGCGACTGCCTATGCCGCTGCATTTCACAAATATACTCATATTGAGTTTCTCAGTAAATAAGTATTCTTCATTATTACGTGTGGATTTCACAAGGACCGATACGTTACTACTATCATTTTACTTAGTTGGCCTATTCTAGAATGATAATAAGTACACTGCAATGTTAAGTACTTGTTTTTCCCGTGTGCATTGGTTTGCCTATTATCGAGGTTTGATTGTATTAATATGTAGCCATGGCTCCACTCTTCCATAGCCTAAAGCAGAAAACGAAGCTGGAAAAAAAAAAAATTCTTTTTTAACTAGAATGTCAGAGAGCGAAAGATTGTATGGCATGATGAGATCCATATGAGCGTGATAAAAATTTCGGAAGGTGACAAGAGTTTGTTGTTGTTGTTGTTGTTGTTGTTGTTGTTGTTGTTGTTGTTGTTGAAATAAAGAAATTTAATGATGTACACAAGGTACTGAGCTTTGGAATGGGAAGTATTTTGTTTCCATACATCAGGTTACATTGAATTGTGCATGTGCTGTTTGAGTGATTGGCAAGTTGCTCGCCTTGCCTTGAAATCGTTATAACATTGACTTTTTTGTTTGTCCTTTTATGTGAGGGGTGGAAAGAGAGAGAGAGAGAGAGAGAGAGAGAGAGAGAGAGAGGGAGGGAGAGATAAGGAGACATTTTAATGGTGTGAGGAAAAACAAACCTTAGACATGCTAGGCTTCAGTTGTCCTGTTCATTGCACTCCAGTACCCCCCCCCCCNCTTTTCCCCACCTTAAAACCAGCAGCTTTCATTTGTATTTCTTTTTAGTTCATTTGATAACCAAATCAGCGAAACGTCCGCTATAAAACCCTTATATCGAACGTTAACTACTCAGCATTGGCACCCCCGTTTTCGGCTTTGGCCAAAATGTGGCGCCGCAAGGGCTGCGCCTAAAACCCGTTCCTGCTGGCCTGTTTTTCATCCTTGAATATATGGGGAATCGATATATGGATGACAGTTTTATTTTATATTGCGTCTTCTCCCAGGGACACTTTCGGTCTGGCTGTATTGTTCCTCTGGAGTGGCTTGGGCGCGCAGGAATGGGCAAAATTAGATTGCACGGAGGAGGAAGGTTGCCACGGGAGCACTGTGTTAATTTCCAGCCTTGATCCTTATCTCTGGCCTGCCTTTATCTTCCTTGTCTTCACATCTCACTCACATTATTCTTCCTGCTCTTACCTCCATCCTGTTTCTAGATTCTTCATGCATGTTTTGATTCTTCTGGTGGGAGGAGGAGGAGGGAGGGGAGGAAGACAGAGAGAGAGAGAGAGAGAGAGAGAGAGAGAGAGAGAGAGAGAGAGAGAGAGAGAGAGAGAGAGAGAGAGAGAGAGAGAGAGCGCGCGCTTGACATAAGCATCATCATAGAATCCTGCGTAGAGAGAAAGCATTTAGCAGGACGTCACATGTTCAGTGATCTAGCAGGATATCGCATGTTCAGTGATAGAGCATATCAAGACCATCCCCTCAGCCCCCCCCTNCCCACCCAAAGAAAAAAAAAAGGAAAAAGGTAATACAAAATGGTATTCTTGGAACATTTCTGATCCATGTTAATCCTTTCCCGCTCTCCATTTGCCGGGACACATTTCATTCCAAAGGAAAGAAAAAAACCTCATCAGAACTTCAAGGCTGCAGGGTGGAGAGGGGCAGAATGAAGAGGATACTTCGTACATATCGATTCTGGTGATTCCATTAACGTAACGTATAATTGGTGTTTAATTGCTATGTGATAGGACTCTTTCGTGTAGACCACTGGAAGCAAGAACTGTAGCCAGCAAGTACTGTAGCCAGCTAAAAGGGCTAAATTTCGACAAGAAAAGTAGAATGTAGAATTATCTGTGTCGGACATACCTCGGGGATATATTATTACAATACTGTCTTGGACAGAGGAATGGTAGTCGTGGAAGACAGACAGTGGGCGACCCATCGACCCTGGTGAACTCTTCCATGTTCGGTAGGCTACACTCGGTCAAATTCGACAAGCAAACCAGAATTTATGCCAGAATACGTCGTGGATAATAGTCTGGGATAGATTATTGGTACCAAGAAAATAGGGAACGGAAGGAATAGGAAGGAAAGACAGACTAGACAGGATTGAACTGGCTGTCGAGGCATCTGTTTGCATCAGTTCCCGGCGTCCAGAACTATTTATTTTTGAACCTAGGTCGTCTGCTATCGATCCGAGCAGAAGTGCTCGGGCCTTTTCCAGGCGTCGAGGGGACTGGCGTAGTCTAGCATGGCGTATCAAGTTCGGTTGCAGTTTAAAGTGCTAATGTTGATGCAGTGATGATGCATTGAACTGCGTCACAGTACAGTGTATTCCATAGCTGCATCGATTGTAGCTATGAATAAGGGTAAAATGAGTTGAGAGTATAATCAAATGCTGAAAATACGCCGCCTGTTTATGTGACATGACATAAGCAACCGGATTAGATAACAGACAGTGTTAAAAATGTCCAACAGGATACGTTAAATCCTCCAGCATTGTCCTTTCTAAGCAGACAAGTGGAGAGACTCCCGCCGTCCCCGGTAATCATTTAAAACATGCTTCTGTCATATCAGATTGTGTAAGGATTAGTTTGTTTTTTTTTTGTTTTGTTTTGAAGGAGGGAGGGATCGTGTGGAGTGGAAGGAGACGACTTTCCTGGCTTTATTTATGAGATCATATTTTGCGAATGGAATTGCCACGGCTGAGCTGCGAGTTAGCGATCCGGGTTACTGATCCTGACACCCAAGCGACCTCGGACAGTAAAGTCTAAGTGTCGAAATGCGCCTGAAATGAACGTCATCACTTTGAACAGCTGGCGAACATCCAAGTTATTTAAAACAAGTTTAGAAGTCCACAACCAACGAAATTTTTCAATACGTGAGTGGAATATAGGCAGGACTGATCTTAATTCCATCTGAAAATCTGGTTATATTACTACGTACACCTAGCGGAGAATTTGAGAAAAATTTACTGGGACAGTAGTTATCACGTGAAAAACCCACATAAGGCCTTGACATTATACCTTACTGGCTAATACCTACATGTATCCGGAATTGTGACAGGAGGAGTATATGTTATCGCCGTCATTCAGCTAAGTATGTACGAAATAAATGGTGATTTGTTTTCTCACACATCGAAAGTCAGAATCCTGCTAAATTGAATGGACACAGATTTCACCTTGTAAACTGACAGTCGCCTTCTTTTCCTTCCTATACAAATGCAAAGGATCTCGTGAACTTAAGTTTCAGAGAAGAAGTCTATCTTTTTGAGCCCATGAGGTGTTACCAGTTCGTGAGTAATATTTTATATCGAAAATAAGGGACACAAGACCATGGTGCCAAGGATTACTCATGAGTAAGGTACGCTGAGTAAAATTTGACCCGCGAGCTGGAATTCATGTTGAAAAGTTTCGCGAGAACATTTTCGAGCAAACGTTGTAAGATTCAAAGTCGTAATAATGTTCCAGATCCATCCCATCATCTTCTTACGCTACTAAGAGTGGGCATGTTCAAGTCTTGAGACCTTTAGCCGAGATTCAGATTCGATGGATCCGCTGTTTTAGGTCAGAACCCAACGTATTTCGTAATTCAGATTTTGTGTTTGGACACATTCGAGTCCAGATCACAGTTTCTGATATTGTTATCAATAGCTGTTCCGTTGATCTGAATTAGAATTTAAGATATTCGGATTCGTGTTTCAACGAATATTCGGGTCGGGTCGGATGAATTCGGGTTCGTGAATGTTGCTCTTGCCCATTCCACTTGCCGTCTCCACGCTTTGTTCGCATGAAAGTGCTCATTATGTCGAACTTGTCAGACAGACGGATCCAGACAAAATAACAGTGCGTCACCGGCACCAGCTGCTGCTGTGCAGCGTCTACGGTTTCCTGCGGTCATCCAGTACTAGACGTCTAGTTGGCTACCAGCTGTCTCTTTGCCATCCTCACCATGAATCTCATTTTAGAAGATACAAAAATAAGTCAAAGTTGCAGCTGTTAGATTACAATTTCTCTTTGATTTTGACTTAGCCTAGTTCATTACGATATGGTCTGACAACGTCAACTTACGTACTTGAAAAACCCGCATCTGCATGAACCACTTGCAACTATTATGTATGCACGTTTATCCCGAGTATAACAAGCTTAAACTCCAGCAATCGTTCCTTCTGCTTTCCATTTTGCCATTATCAGAGGAATATGATTGGCTAATAATAAATGGTCTGTTACATTGGCTCTTGCTGGCTGGGGCATCTTTTATTTTCGGAAACGAGATTTGTTGACGCAATCACATCACTGTTTTGCTTAAACCGGAAGTGAGTTTCATTGGAGTTGACTATTTAAGAATGTTTGTTGTTATTATTTTTTTTTTTTTACAGTTCATTAGATTAAAAAAAAATATTCATGATCTCGACCCCTCTTGAACTCAATATTATTGTAATTCGAGCTGATAAGGTCTTATTGTATCGCTAAAAAATCCGTCATGTTCTCTTGATCACTTGCGAAGGTAATTGAGAATACTTGTGGAATTTATGCAATAAATAATAACGATTCGTTGCTCTTGACACATCATACTGTACCCGCTGGTCTATCCGTTATTTGTAAAAGCATTTCTTTTGCTCACATTAGTCTACCACCTTGTGCGGTCTGAACTTGTTTACTTTGTTGTTGGTTTCTGATGGTCGTGATATACAAGTGGTCGCCAGACCAGGTTAGCTAACCTGCATCAACTCGGCAGGAAACGAATGACAAGGACGAACGTCAGCCAGCAGTGATTGTCGTGGCGAGCTCACTCGTGATTGGTAGTCTCAGAAGTCAGTGGTCATTAATTTTCTCATTAATTACTTGTGTGACTCTGTAATAACGACAAGCAGTGGCTGAAGAGTTGACATTTTTAGATCAGGAGCGCAAAAAAAAAATAAAAATCAGAAGCAAATCCGAAGGCTGATACTTGATACCTAGCGAATTGCGTAGTTTCCATATACGCGACATTTCAGGCTGTTTTCTTGTTGTTGTAGTCTAGGTTGTTGTTGTTTTTTTTTTCCAAGTCTGGAGAAGAATTGATTTTTGCGTTTTGTGTCAACGCCAACGTAGCGAAAACTGAGGAATCATTTCTGCAGGGAGTAACTTACTTGAGGGTAGAGATAGGCCGATACCTCAATTTTTAACGCGTTGCGATACTCAGCCTTTGAGCTCTAAGTATCGAAAGTGTCGATTCTCATAATTAGCATCGGATAGGCATTCCGATTTTGTCGATATCTTTCGATGCTTCCGATACTTTGGATGCTGTCGATTTCGTTTGTTATACTAAATGGATTTGCACTGAGGTGACCAGTTTGTGGGTAGATACTGAGGATCAGAATAGGATCGAAATTGATTCGCATACTTTTGATACCAGCTTCTGTAGTCTCTTGGGTGGAGTATATTTACAGGATTTTACTGGAATGGGGATCAAAACCTTTTGGTACTTGGACACTGTAGTCGGACAAGGTGAAACAAGGCTTTAAACAGGACAATTTTAAGAAATTGGGGGCTATAATTCTGTTTTGTTCAGATAAACTGTTACCGCCTAAATAGAAAGTATCGATACTCAGAAACGAGACTGCCCACCATTACTTAAATGGAAGGGGTGAGATGAAGAGATTCATTTTAGGTATCATTCTTCTGGTACGGACAGGAGCCATGCGAGGGCTGAAGAGAGAGTTATGGGCTGGGGCTGGGTGGCAGAGGTAACAGGAGCGACATCGAGAAGTTTCACAGCAGTGAGTGATGAGAATAGGGTAGGAGAGATCGACATTTCTGGGCTTTCGAAGAGATTAATAGATGGATGCATGGATAAACGACCAAGTGTACAGATTTTTGTTCGAAGTTGCTGGGTAATGTGGAGGTGGAAGACAAAGGTGAGAGAGAGAGAGAGAGAGAGAGAGAGAGAGAGAGAGAGAGAGAGAGAGAGGGGTTTGTCAAGTTTGTTTACTATACTTTTGCACAGATATAACACGCTTGCTGGCCCCCACAGTACAAAAGATACCACAGCTTGGTAACACGAGCAGATTTTTATGTGACATGTTAATGCTTTAGAACATTATTATTGTGTGCTCATGCCTTTATGAATATGCTCTTAACGCAAGGAGGGAGGGGAGGGGGGAGAGAGGAAACCAATCCCTTTCTTCCAAATATGCATGTGTACATATTTCATTGGCATTAAGGCTTGTGTACGTGGATTATTGTGTATCTTTGTTTGACCATCGTCGTGTAGGGCATTGATGTGCATTTTTGATATGAACACATAATTATTATTATGTATTCTTGTGGATGTACCAGTATTACTGCGTGTTCACGCGTGGGGGAATATGTGATTATGTTCATGCTTACAATATACGCTGTTAACAAGCTTGTTCGGGAAACGTGCAATGCAGGGTGTTGCCTGCTAAAAGCACTTTTCAAAGGGAGGGAAAATGAATTTTGCGCACCCTGGGTTTCTGCGTCTTCTTTCCTGTATGTAGCTTTAAGCACAGGAAATGCTTTACCTTGACACACTTCATGACAAAGGAAATGGTCACTCCTCTGTGTGTAGAAGCCGTTTTCTCTGAAATGCTAACTATGCTGTTCTCAGCGGCTGAACTGCGATTGAAAAAAAAAAAACTGTTCTGAAAAGCCCCAAGAGATCTCCAATCTCAGACGTTTCCGTACATTTCCGAGAATCAATACTTTCCAGATTTGGAGATTTCTGTGACTATGAGTGAGTGGGTGAGTGGGTGAGGGAAAGTCTTGCGTAGAAGTTAAAGTCTTGCGTAGAAGTTAAAATTATATAGACTAGAGCTAGATATTGTAATCTTGTCTGTTCGTGCATATGTACATTAAGTGTGTACCCAGTGGGTGTAGATGTAATATTGTGGTCAGGGCAAGAATGTGTGTACGTGCTTATACACATGTCTTATGGTGTGTTGATGCTTTTATGTAAATCTACACTATGTTGCTGTTTGTTTGTGCTTGTGTACATTGAGTAAGACAAGAATGAAAAGGAAAAAAATTGAGAAAAAAAAAAAAGAAGGAAGGCAGGAGGTGATGGAGAAGGAAGAGAAATCAATACAGTCAGACAGTGCACAGAGTTCGATGAGTCAAGCAATCTAACCTTCACCATGCGTGGGCAACTGGAGACGGGGCGGGGGGCTAGCGGATTGGGGAGCTGGGATCACACCGGGCCGGCGGGGGAGGGGGGAAGGAGGGGGTGAGGAGGTGGAATTTTACTGGCAGACTATCAGTTCAAATCACGACTAGGCGAGACATTATCCTCTCACATTATAATAATGGTATCGATTCCCGATTGTCTGGCGCATACACAATACATAGGACCTCGCGACCTTCAGTCTCAATTTGCTGGGAAAATCTGCGTTCTCGTTTCAGATTGCTCTGATCCCTCGTTGTCTACTTTGTTTAACCGTTTTGCTCACAAAATCGAACACGATAGAACTTCAGCACCTCGTGAATTCGAAACTATGGACTAGGCCTGTGAAATCTGAGTTTGTGAGATCGTTCTCGTACCCGTTGTCATATGAAAGCGGAGCTGGAAGAGTCGAAAGTGTGCTGTAAAATGTTTCATATATTTTTTTTAGGTAGCACAGCCTCAAAAGCCTATACCTGGCGTACTCGAATTCCTAGCCTGCTCTTTGGAAAAAACCCTGTCCCTCTATAGTTCAGTTTTAAAATTATTACACGAGCTGGAATTTCTGATTCAGTCCCCTGACAGTTTAGCTCTTAAGCTTACCCTAATACCCTGTTGACTGAACTCTCTTAGTGCTTTTAGCATTGAGCAGCGAAAGCGGAGGATCGCGTCATCTGATTATGTCATGCTGTTGCCTTTTTTAGGCCTGGTACCGCCTGACCGCTTTGATACCAGCCGAACTGAACAGGCCGGAGCTTCTCTCGGTTGGATAGTAGTTATAGCGACTAATTTACTTGTTACTTGCATCCGGAAAGACAGCTCCATAATAATAATAATATGGGCTCAGTTCCCCGGTTCAGAACCCAGCAAAAAAGTCACTCTGCTAATTTCCTTGGTGTTATCTGGCAGTGGATCCGTCTTGCGCTTCATGCGAGGTTGCAACTCATGTCTTCTCCTTTATGGCCAACATTTTGCAATAGATGTCTTATTCTGTCCATTCTTTTTCTTCCTCCTTCAGTTTCCTTGTCAGTTCATTCAGTCTCCTAGCTCTTCACATTTCTCTTGATTGAGCCGTTAGTGTATATATTATGACTGGGTCATCTAGACTTGAATTGGCCTCTTTGCCCTTCACATTTCTCTTGATTGAGCCACTAGTGTATATATTATGACTAGGTCATCTAGACTTGAATTTGCCTCTTTGCTCTTCATATTTCTCTTGACTGAGCTATTAGTGTATATATTATGACCAGGTCATCCAGACTTGAATTTGCCACGATGAGCAGCACTCTCTCACCCTAGTGTCTGCAACGCCTGCCACATACTCTAAATCCGACTAAATCCAGCCATATAGCTAAGACAGTGGAGCTTGCAGTACTTCCACAACAGTTTGTTTGCAATAATAGAAATACAGCGGTCGATGTAATGTATTGGTATGGAATGAACCTGTCGGTGTCACTAGTGCAGACTAGTGATAAGCCACCACTACTGACAGGTTTTGCTGCACTTAGCCGCCGTCCTGCACAATAAAGCTGTCGGGCACATGCTGGGGCCTGGCGTCATCTTGTGTGATGTACCGTCTCGTGATTTCGTCCTATCTAATAATATTACGAGGACCACTTCTGTTCCACGTCACCCCCGCGAGGAAGCATAGGGCTAACACAGCTAGTGGGCCGATACCTGACATTTAAGAGGATCGCGATACTCAGTCTTCTTGTTCTATGTATCTTTAATTTATTCAGTTCTGATACTTAGTACGGCATAGGCAATTTGATCCCGTTCGATACTGCATTAATTACACGCAATCTGCATATAGATCAGACAATATATACCATGTCTGTGGTCAGACTGACTGTCACCATTTACATCGAAAGCATCGAAAATGTGGATAAAATGGCGGCAAAATGGTAAAAAGTGACGCAACACGGTTCAGGATATGATAAAAGACTGGCCGAATACGCAGAATGGCTCTGTTGAAAAACAGTGCATCAAGCTCAGTGATGCAGTTGGCAGATTTACATTCGAACCTGGTTTTACGACCACCCGTATAGCACAAACGTCTGCAAAGGCATTGGATTCCCGTGAAATTTCAGATGTATTTCCTATACTCTTAACCTCCATATTGCGATCACGTCTGGCTCGGTTGCGACCGTCCATTTTCTAGTCCCAAATATTAGAAAGGAAAGGATTAAAAGAAAGCCCTATATGAGGTGACCGCCTGTTGGCAAATCCTAAACTTCGCTAGGTCTTGACTATTTATAATTAGTCTTCTGCAGCTATCTGCTGTAGAGTTAAAGACAGACAGGCAGACAGACAGCCAGACAACTAGACGAACAGACAGACGACGAGTGAGGAAGATTTAGGAGCAGAGAATTTGTTTGATCACTAATTTATATACAGTTTTTTAAAAAAAAATGTTTTGTGATTGACCATTGGTCTAAATAACAATTAAACTTGAAACTATTTCTAGTTTGAATAAGGCTTTATATAATTGTGACATACAACAGCCCCAAGCCTGTCACTGAAAACACAGTAACTTGAAAACCATAAGGAGGGAAGAAAGGGGGGATGGGGGGTGTGTTTAGTTTACATCTTCGCCCCAAAAAACTCAATCTACGTCATGAGACCGCAAGTCTAAGACGACCACTTTTTTTAAAAGAAGGAAATGTGATCACCGTTGGCATTATACTGTATCACATAAAGTCAACACTGAGTCGAGTCGTATTTCTGCGCTCGCCTTGGAAAGCAGTGAACCCCATGCTAGTTTCTTCGAGGCGCTAGCTAGACGTGCAGTATTGATTTAGGCCAAGACACTGGAGGTGGACACCGTCATTCGCCCTGTGTCCGTCCATTCATCTCCGTGACCCTGCACGTTTCGGACAGGGGTCGGCAAGGGGTCGACGGTCCGTGGTGTCTGTGTGTAGAAATGTGTAGGTTGAGGGGGGGAGAGGGGAGGGGGAGGGAGAAAGGGGAGGAGACGGCCGCAGTTTGACCCAGTCCAGTGACATCAGAATGGGGACTTCAGATGTGCGCGCGTATCGGTGTCAAGTCGTAGAGAGAGAGAGAGAGAGAGAGAGAGAGAGAGAGAGAGAGAGAGAGAGAGAGAAAGAGAAAAAAGAGAGAGAGAGTTGGATGTAATAAATGAAAACTGTGCATCACACCGAGTGCGTTTGTTTGGATGTGGTATGATGGTATGGTGTCCTAAAAGATAGTTGCATCCATGACTTTACCATACAACAGTTGCTTTTTAGCGAATTGTGTATGTGAAATACGGCTCATCATTGGTTTCACAGGCATCACTTTAAAGAGAGAGAGGGAGAAAGTCTGTCTGTCTGTCGGTCTGTCTGTCTGTCTGTCTGTCTGTCTGTCTGTCTGTCTGATAAGTGCAGTCTAATATTTGGCATATTGATTACCTCACGTCAAGACGGTATGTGAGTGAGGCATCAGAATTACATACGTAATACATGTGTGTACGTGTGAAGCAGGGTGGTCGAATAGTTACGGGGCAAGACTCTAGATGTAAAAATCATGGGTTCGATTCCCATCATGGTCATGTTGTTAATGACCGAGGAAAGCATTTTATTCACGTTTTCATCAGTGGGCCCGCACGTAATTATAGACTGTGAAAGATATTGTTGATTGTGATCAGCATCTATAAATGGCAACACCGTTTTATGCTCCTCAGGGAGTCAAGAAAGTCTTCAAGTGATCAGGCCCGCTGGGGTAATAATTTATAGTATGAAGTCGCGTAAGTGAGCATTAGCCTGGATGTGAGACTATTAAACTGCAGTATTACTTTGTTGTTGTTTTTTTTCTTGAATGCATTATGTGTGTGTTGTCATAAGGTCAGTGTGTGAAAGAACTTTATAAAGATGAAGACATGCCATACTAGGAAATGTGTACGTCGCCGTTCTCAATGCTGGGCAAAAACGTAACGAAGAGGCCTCGATGTATCAGACAAGTACATATCAGTATTTGGTATAATGCACCCAGCCAAGGTCGGCCATAATACCCTGATTATAAGAAATGGTGACGGCTGGGTGCGCATTTAGTATCGCCAACCACTGGTCGATGGTTATCGCGGGCCCTGTGTAACCGTCTTAGTGGATGGCCAGCACGTCTGGGGCGAGGATGATGAGGCTTTGTCTGTCTGTCTGATTCCCTCTGGCGATAATTACGTTGGCTTGTGTGTGTACGTGTGTGTCCGCGGGGCGTGTCTGGGCTTGAGCGTCTGTCTGTCTGTCTGTCTGTCTGTCTGTTGTGTTCTGTCTGTCCATATATGCTTATATTCAACTCGGACATGAGAAGGATTATGTCGACCTATTGTGTCTCTCTCTTTGAACAGACCAGTCTAACAAATAACATGCAGAGACAGGGGTTTCGAGAAAGAACCAGGATGTCACCGAAAGAAGTAGATTTAGGACGGCACTGCCGTTTATGTAATGAGAAATTTCTGTGATAGCTTCTTAAGAGCTTAGTTTTTCTTTTTTTTATCATCCCTCTTCATTTTTCCAAAACCCACAGGGCTGACTCTAAAAGATGTTTTCTGCTGCTCGTCTAGCAGACGCCTACTCCAGTTCCCGCGTAATTACGATGGTAGACCTACGTGACTGTCACAATCGCTGTAGACTGGAGTTTATCAACATTTTAAAATATAAAGATGTAATCTGCAAGATAAGCCAGAATGCACATTTCGAGTGGGTTATACTAGACGGGACAAGGGTTAATCTTCTTCCTTAATGCAAAAGAAATTGTCCTCTTACATACATGTCGTGGAAAAGCAGTATAGCAAGTAAGAAGCACAGTGGGACCTCCCGCCGATGCGATCTGCGAATTTTCCCTCGTGTATAGAACCCTATACTCGTGAAATTCGGAAAACTAGCGCTCCCATGTAAACTTTAACTATATCGTCATGTCTCTCTTCTCTCCTTTTATGCCCCAGACGGGCCTTTAAAAAACGGGAAGGTTGAGTGCAAGGAATGGTCAGGATCACGCAGAGCTTTGCTGAGAGGAGAAGAAAGAATTGATGATCAGTGACACGACAGCACCCGGGAGTAATGTCACATCATCTTGGGGAGAAAGTAAAGCCTGTCTGGCGTCTTCGATGTGAAGAAAATTGGCTTTGTGTTAGAGCTATGCCCTGGTCAGTAATCGATTGGGAGTATTTTGATATTGGTCTTCTGCGCGATGATCGAGTACTCAACTCGGGAAATTGTATTAGGTTATGTCTGTCGATAGCGTCGATACTGCCATGTAGCTTAAATTACAATATTGTAGCAGTTCATGACTCCTTTGGCGTAAAGATTAATTGAATGAAAATGCCCCCCCCCCCACTTCCCCCCTCCTCATACACACACAAAAGTACAGAGCATAAATAGCCGTGATTCATACTGTAGTTTCTTCTCATTAGACTTTAAATTATCCATCATCAGAACCTTTCTTTGACCTTTACCTGGTTAGTTTTGTCTAATATTGTCAACCTGCCGGACACAGCGTGACACGCCACCTGGTTGGAACATTTATATGTTTTTATCTTTCACTTTCTTGATTAAACAAAAACTGTTGACATCGCATCCGGGCATGTCACGACACGCTTTTGATTTCATCGCATGAGGGAATAAGAGGGATGCTTACGTCACGATTTGCCGGGTCGTACCGTGTCCGTATCGGTGGGTTTACTGACGCCATATCTCTTGGCCTCATTGTGACCTCACACAGTAATATCAATCATCGACGATGATGGAGACATGAGTACTCATGTCAGCAGATATTTGAAAATATCGACAATGCCGAGGACACAGCCTGACATGGTGGTCGTGCGTTTGACTGTGAGTAGGGAAGGGAGAGGTGGAAAGGGCGGAAGTTTAGCTTCCTGTGAAGCCTGGGATAATAGGGTAAATATATATGAAGAGAGAACAGAGGTCTGCGTAGACTATTTATTGTTATTTTTGCATATAAATTATTATACAGGCCGGCCTAGAATGTTAGATATCGCCTGTTCGGCATTTTGCTCGACTTTTTTACTTTTAGCCGGTTCTAGAATTGTAAACGCTGGCAGTAGTTGAAAGGGAAAGGCAGGGTATGATGGAACTGATTCATGGTTGCCTATTCTTGAGATATTAAGTAATCTTTGAGATCCATAGGTCTTTGAGAAGCAAAGGTCCACTTGTGTCATCGAGAGGTGCGGTGCCCCGTGGGCTAAGAGGATATTAGTGTCATCCTAACCCTCTTTGACTGTGAAGCTGCTGCGTCCTGTGTCTCATTGTTAAAAGTACTTGTCACTAACAGAACTATTGTCTTTCTTCTTGGGGGTGTGTTGTTGTTTCTTTAGCCAAGTATAGGACACATAACGTAATTGTTCCATGCCCTCAGTCTGTTTTGTAATTTAAGCATATTGGGAACGGAAATTCCATTTCGTAAGTCGTAATGCGGCAGTGCATTTTCATTGTGACAGGGATTGTCCTCTTGATTGCTGGTCTAGACAGCTGATTAGAGATTCTATGGGATTGGCCAGGCCATTGTGACTTTGCTGGCTGCCTCCGTCAGCGGAGACGCTGATCTTTATTTGTCGCATGTCAATAAACATTACTCTCTCGGTTGTGACTCTCAGAGAGAGAGGGAGAGAAAGAGAGAGAGAGAGAGAAAGAGAGAGAGAGAGAGAGAGAGAGAGAGAGAGAGAGAGAGAGAAGTACAGATGGTATGGTGTCAGCAAAGAAGAAGGGGTTAGAAATAAAAGTAATCTGTATATCATTGAGTGAGTCATTGAATGGGCAGCGTTTCTTGATTTGTTTCTGGTCTCTCCCTTTCATTGACCGTCACTTCTTCCGTCCCAGTCTCTCCTTGTCACTGCCTGCTTAGACTGAAAGCAGTGCTCCATGGGGTCCTTAAAGATCCTTAAAAATCCTTACATTTGTTCAGCTGGCTGTAAGGGCTTAAAAAGATCCTTCGATTTTTATATTTTGGCCAACAGGTTCTTGAAAAGGCCTTAAAATTTAATGTTTGCCTGTCTAGAGCCGTGCGTCACTGAGTTCAGCGCATGCTATTTCGGCATGAACGACCACAGTGTCATTTGGTTCTGCCATGACAGCAGGGTTACGCTTGTTTGGTATCCACGGGTGCGCGAAAGAGATGGTCCATTTAATTTGCGGGCGAGCCCTCGGAGATTCTAAACAAAGGAAGTGTCAATCCCTAATCAAGCCATGATAGCTGTGACTGGTGCGGAAGCACTAGAAAAGAGTGCGCTGACTTGCGAGTAGTATTTACATATACAAATATGATTTTTGTCTCATTTCTTAGCACACATTCCGCCGTTGATTGTTATCATATCCTCCCACACTTCCACCAATAAGTTTGAAACCGTAGATGGTGGCCATTATTTTGCCGAGCGTCCACTGCCGATCTACGCAAAAGATGCTAAATATCTAACTAACATCTGGAATTTGCGCACATTCCCTCGTCGCGGCTAATGCGCAAAAAAAAAAAACCAACCCCGAAAACCGTACCCTAAGCTTTTCTCAGTGTTAAAAAGACTATGGACCCCATGGAGTTTACTCGATAGAAACACCTGTATCCGCAACTGAACTATATCTGAAATATCTGTTTATAAAAATGAATGTCTGTAAAGTTTGTCCGCATTTTTTTTTTTCAGAAATCTTGAAAAGTCGTTAAGAAGTCCTCAAATTTTGTTTCTGGAAATGCGTATAAACCCTGTGAAAAGAGCTCATTGCGGTTATCTGTGGCAACTTTTATCTCCGGCCGTCATTAACCCACTTATTACTTCATCCCGCTTAGTACCTGCCTGATGCCAGACGGCCTCATCCCGCCCCACACCCTGCCTTCGCAGGTTCTGGGTTTGCGTAAGTTCCCCAGATGCTGCCCGCATGCACCTTATCACCATAAGGTTCCATAATATGCTTTTAATGCATTGTGTCCAGATCATATATTCATATATTATACCCTTCATTTGGGAACGCCTTTCAAATGTATTATGACCACACAGAGCAGTACTTTTCCTCACAAGTTCGGGCTTTGATGAAAGAACGCGGGCCGACTCTGACACAGTATAGGTCAGTACCCCAGTATTATCAGCCTGTACAAAGTCCATTCGGACCTGTACGAACGTGCAAACTGGAATCGTATAACAGGCATAACGCACACTCGCTCACGAGCAAACGTTAAACGTAGCAGCCAGAGACCCTCTTGGAGGTGGATAAGGACAGAGACTCTCTTTTTTTGTCGACAGCTGGGCGAGGCCGGCGCTGTTGATGAGATGAAGATACATTGGGCAATTTGCTGCCTTGATTATGCCGATAAGCAGAGGACGTTGATAAATGATGAAGTAGTTGCGTTTGAGTTATCTACTCAGCGCTTCTCCCCCTCCCTCCCTCCCTACCTTATTCTTCTTCTTCTCTGAGAAGCACTTGCATTTTACCCGCGCCTAGGCCACTTCCATCAATGACCCTTTTCTTGTGGCCAGCATTTTGCCATTGACGTCAGCAGACGCCGAGGCTTAGGGGATTTTGTTTTTTCTGTTTTTGAAATGTGAAAGTTTAAATGCCTGTCATCTGATATAACGATAAGATATGCAGCCTGTAGGTTCATTGCGACCGTGTTGACGTCTGACGTCGTTTTCCACATTTATGAGGTTTGGAAGAATTTGGAAGCGACACACGGGTTTTATATTCACGAAGAGACCCGTTTCTCACAAATACGTGCTGTGTTCTGAATTTTTTGTTGTTGTTTACATTTTACATGAATTTCAGTATTGAAGAGCTTGCGCATTATCGATGGGATCTCTCAACATCTAAGAATAACATTAGTGCGCGGGTGCTGAATGCACCCCCTAGCAATGTTCAACAGGTAGAATAATGTGATTCTTACGATGGTAAGAGATCCCATCGTTTATGCGCAAGTTCTCAGATATTGTCAGAACCGGGCCAAAATTCTGAACAAAATTATTAGTCTGTCCAAAATTTACATGTTTTTTGTTTTTTTTTTTGAATGGTCTTATTAAGTCAGCCAGGAGGAATGTGTTGTATTCACATCAGCTGAGTATAGCCCTCCTGTCTGCAGTGTGATTTCTATCACGAGTGGGTGTTGTCTAAATAGCAGGATTTCGGAATCGCTGTTCTTTCCTTCTTTCATACCCCCACCCTTCAAAACTCTCNCTCCCCCCCCTTCCCCCCCTCCCATCCCCCCCATCCCTCTTGAAAGACAATCATCGAAACTGACCGCGACCGCTTAGAAATTTTGGCAGCAGAAAATAAAAATCAGTCTTCAGGGAAGCTCCATGCTGCCTTCAGAAAATCCATGACCGCCTGGACATTGTTCTATCTCACTGGCTAACCATACCTCTCCGGAAGTTATAAAAAAAAAAGAAGCAATATTGCTATTGGTATGATGTTCACTCAGTTAAGAACACATTAAATACATGGTTTTTGTAGAACGTTTTGATGTCCCACCCGAAAAGTCAAGAGTCTGACTTTACAAAAGACAGGAATAGGAATGAAATAAAAGCTGGTGGGGGTGATTGGAACTGGTGGGAGAAAGGGGTGGGGTGGGATGGGGTGAGGGGGAAAAGCATTAGGGATGAGTATTAGTAAAGGGCAGATTATTATGGTTATGGTAAGGTTCATTTGACCTCATGGACGATTTTGGCCGCGTCTTTTCGGCGCTCGTTTATAGACATTCATCACATCATTGTGTAGTGCCAATGTCAGCGAATGTGCCGAACAATTAGTGTACTTGTACTCTTTTTTTTTTCTTTTCGGCCCTATTTTGCAACGCCATATGGCGGATATCGTCTTTCCTGATCTTCATGTCTCTCTGGTACTTACTTCAAGTGAAAGGGCAGGGCATGTCAGAGCATCCTGACATAATATTATATATTTACATGTATGATGTGTATTGTTCAATGTATTTGTATTATGGATGAGACATATAACAATGTATGACATTGTAAATCGATTTCTCTGCGGGGTAATTAAATGAAGGTCGTATGTTCGGTTGTTTTGGGTTTTTTTTTTGTTTTTTTTTAACAGTACAGGGCAGTGTTAAGTTAGACAGGAAGCCACAGACTACTTTTAAGTGTCACACAACGTGCAGATTGACAATCAGCAGTTTTACACTGCGCACGCGCGTGATGGCACAGCGATCGGGACCATAAAAAAAGGAAAAACACTTAGCAAATCTTGATGCAGCGCTTGAATTGAGATGTCCACAGGAGACCTGTGGTCCCGCGGTTAGGCGTTTGGACAATGCTATCACGTTGTGCGATCTGCCTGTAAATTTATTAATCATGCACAGTTTTACTGATGACTGTAATCTCAAATTGCAATCGGCTTGATCCTTTTAACGTCTAAAAGAGTTTTTGATGTTAAAAAAAAAGTTGTCTGATTTAGAATCGGACTCATCTACTTTAATATTTCATATTTGTGCATTATACAATTCAGTAGCCGCAACATGACATCGATGTAACCTAATGTCACTAGAGCTTCAATTGATATCGGTTGTCCTGCACAGTATTGGGAAAACGTAAATCTCACAGGCTTGATTGTCATGAGCAATTTCGCCTCAGGAATGCAGAAGCTGCACTGTTGCGCTCTGCATTACCTCCTCCTCCTTTCCTCAGCGCGTTAACCATCACTTTTTTTTTCTTGTCCTCATCTCACCTTTTCATCTTTTCTTCCCTTTGTTTGACGGAGGATCACTTTGCCACCGAAGTCTTGTATTGTTTGCTTCATTGCGCATGTAATGTGACTCACTGCATACTTTGCTTAGAATAATTATTCGGGGTCTAAATTAAGCTTTGGGAGGCTCAGCACAGCGCGCATTCTCATTGCCAGTGTAATTTATTTGGGGCGGTATGATTATGTGATTCATTGAAGGATTTGTGAATAACACATGGTATTCTTTATGAGACAGATTATATTGTTTCACTTTGGTATTGGCTTCAACGACCATGATCACAACGAGATAGTGTCATGAATAGAGATTGAGACAGGAAAATACTGTGTGTGCATGCGTCTTGGAGTCAATGACCCCCTCTACAAAATACTATGATGAAAACTTAATCTTTCTACTGTTGTTATATCACAGAGACAAACAACATCATGTATTCCAAAATCATGATGACACCAAAAGCATTCATGAAGAAAGTCCCTTTATTTTCATTAAAATTATGTCCACAACAGAAGCGCTAGCTTCTCGGTTAAGGCTAGCGCTTTAGGTTGCAGGAGCCAGATTGTAAAAGCCTCTTTGAGCCATTTAATAAAAAATTTTTCTCGAACAACAGAAACGTTCCGAGATGGCCAAGACTAGTCTGCAGGTCTGGTGCCATCACTGTGCTCAGATTATATACTGTTTACGGTGGGGGTCCATCAGTTAGATTTTTCACAATTTTAAATTACATGAAAAGGGGTTAAAAATTTGGCCTTCTTTTGCAGATCATAGGCCCGCACAAATGAAATCCGCTGAAGCCATTGGGAAACACTGGCCTGCAATAAAAAAAAATTTTCACGAATTCAAAACTGAATTTCACCACTTTTGCGCTGTGGTTTCATGTTATATGATTGTTTCTACACAGTCTGTCCTTTTGTCTCTGCTACTATCGACTTGGATAGTCCAATTTTTTGGACCAATTAGGCTCCTGCAACCTTTAGGTGCGCATGGAAATGTGAAAGAATAGCTTTCAGTGAATTGCACAGCTACAGTATAGCTCAGTTGTTTCTGGACTGTTCTCAGCTCTACGGTCAGATCAGAGGTTCCCAGTCTTTTCAGAGAGAGGGCCAGTTCAGATTTAGTCATCTGGTAAAGACCATATCTGAAAGGTGGGTGCATATTATTTATCATGACGCTTAAGATGGATAAGCTCTGATGTGCTGTAGCAAATGTGGAGAGACAGTTTAAAAGTGACCAAACCAGTCAGGCAGCCAGGTTTAGAAAAGGATGTTTTTTAAATTCATTTGAGGACGGAATGCGATCACGCGATTCGCCCTTTAAATTTCAGAATTTTAAAAAAAAAAAAAAAAATCATTAAACACGCCCAGTCTCCTCATTTCCTGCCCATAAACCGGGAACAATTTTATAAAAATATCAAAGAAATCCCCTCTCAAATTTAATAAACTCCCCGCCCAAAATAAAATTTATGACAAGGAGAGAATGTCACCCCCAACTCATAATTATAACCTGGAAAAAACACTGGTTGTTAAATCATAGTTTCTATTCGCCCTGTCTTCATCACGTATGTGAATAGCGCCATTCATGATATTCATATGCATGAGGAAACTGTGGTACAAGGAATAGGACGGCGCTGTTCAGGGCGTCCTCGGGATGCAGCAAAATAATCAAATATGATTCCTTAATTCTGGCCAAGTTTGGCTGACTAGCTGATAACAGTAGAAAGAGGGTTTTTTTTGTTATAATTTTTTTTGCAGTGGGGGATGAAGATTGCAAGGCTTTATGCCCAAATAATGCCGTCACATGCTAAATCAAGAGTTCCTATCAGCGCGTTCTTCATGCGTATCTACACGATCTAGATTATCAGACAGCAGCTTTCGCTTTTTTGTCGGTATGTGTGGAAACAGCGCTATTTGGAATGATGATTTAGCGGACGGCACTATGCAGGGCATCTTCTGGATGCAGAAAAAATACTGGCAAACGATTCCGTAATTCTGGCCATCTTGACTGACTAGTTGATAACATTAGAAAAAGTTTTTTTTTTTCTGAAGCAGTGAAAGGTGAAGAAAGCTAGACTATATACCTGAGTAACGCCTTCACTTTTGAAATCAGTATTCCTATCAGGGTTTTCTTCATGTGTATCTAGACTATCAAGACAACACCTTTCGCTTTTTATTTGTTGTGTTTTTGCGCAGATATATGCGGAAAGAACGCTATTTGAGATCATGATTTAGCAGACGGCACTGTTCCGGACATCTTTTGGATGCAGCAAAAAATACTGGCAAACGTTTCCATAATTCTGGCCAGCTTGACTGACTAGCTGATAACATTAGAAAAGGATTTTTTTTCAGAAGGGGAGGGGGGGGGGCATTGGAGAGCGAGAATGCAAGACTGTAATAATCAAATTACCGCGTTCATTTGCTAGAGTTTCTGTCAGCGCTTTCTTCATGTGTATCTAGACGATTAAGACATATACATGTGGAAACATCGCTGTTTGGAATGGTGGTTTAGCGGACTTCGCTGTTCCGGGCCTCTTCTGGATGTAGAAAAAATATTGGCAAACGATTCCATAATTCTGGCCAGCCTTGGCTGACTAGCTGTTAACATTAGACCAGGATCTGTGTGTGTGTGTGTGTGTGTGTGTGTGTGTGTGTGTGTG
>JAWQUT010000300.1:317924-332575 GCA_033807755.1 Ellobium chinense | reverse complement strand
TCCTCCCACGTGATTGCTGCTGGTATTATTTTGAGCTGCCATACATTTTGGCAACGCTGGATTGCCAATGTTTTGCCCAGCCACGTCTCTTGTTGCACACTTGTTGCGTCATGTATCCCGAATGACCCCTATTAGGTCATCGGGTCATTCCGTTCCCGAAACTTCCTGTCTGTTTGCAGAGCAGGTGTTTTTCCTGCATTGATTGGGCCATGGCGCCGGCTGCAAACTGTGAATGATGTAATATAGATCTGTTAAGTAATGTATTGTTAGAGTTAGAGAGCAAAGAAATAAAAAGTTCACAGCATGGGAAACTTGTTCTGTTGGCCATAATGTATCTCGTCCCTCCTGGTTTCGGGCACCTAGTCGAGCCCCAAATCACTCATTTTGTGCAACCCAATTAATCCGCTACTATAGTATTGTACAGTCCCCCTTATTTTAAGTCCTCCAAGCCAATGACAGGGTGTAGAATTATGTAAAAGACCTGTGATTTAGACAGAGCATTCCATATGAAAATTTAAGGTTCGGTTTTACTAGTCGAGAACTTGTGCATTAACGATGGGATCTCTTACCTTCGCGAGTGTTACATTTACTCTGCATGTTGAATGCTTCTATGGGCGTATTTAGCCACCGATGCACTAACGTAATTCTTACGATAGTAAGAGATCCAGTCGTTAATGCACAAGCTCTCAAATGATTTCTGTTTCTTGTGGGGTGGAAAGGGAAGGGGGTTGGAGCAAGGGTTATTTGTGGACGTGAGTGATAATGAGATTTTGCTATGGGTGAGCAGATACCTGAATTTTTAGATAACGAGATATTCAGTTTTTAAGGTTTAAGTTTCGAAAATATCGAACCTGTTTCAAGTCTGATCCTCACTTGAGCGTGGGCATTTGATCTCTTTGGACGTTCTTCGATACATTCGATCTTCTGGAAGGATAAGCGGTCTAGATCAGATACAACTTCACCGCTTACATCGAAAGTTTTGAAACGATATCGAAAATCCAGACCTCCGGTTTTGAGATTGAGATTGAAATTGCTAACTATCGAAACTATATCTTTAGTCAGAAATGGTACCGTCTGCCACTAAATTTTGCACGATTGCTTTGGGGTTTTTTTTTTTTTTGGGTGAAGAGATGATATCACTGTCTTGCATTACGGTGCATAATAGTTCGACATTGTGGCGATTGTTCCCTTCTTTCTGACCTTTGCAAACGATCAGTATACTCGGTTTGATTTCGACGATGTTGATTATGACACTGGGTGATGAGATCCTGGGAGCCAAACGGTTCCATCTGCAAATGTACCGATTTTGAGATCAAAATTTCTTGCTAAAAGCACTCAGCATGGAGTATCTCATGTTCAGCATATCCCTTGACTGCAAGTTCAGTGGTCAAAGCTGTTGTGACTGTAAGCTCTATCTGCTATTTGGCAATACTCCCCGTACCTTTAGCCTCAATTGCCTCATAATAACATTTTTGTAGATGGAACTTTTTTAAATTCTAAGCCCGTGATTATTTGTTTGCCGGGAAATTATTATCAGTTCATTGCGACCATGTCCATAGGTCAAGGTGCTCCGACCTCCTACGTTAAAAGCCGCCATAAAGACAGTTTCTAATTGTTAGAATTGCCGGTTAGCATCTGGGTGAGGGCGGCTGCACTTTGTTTCTTGCAGCGAATCCGCATTTTGTGCCTGTGACATCCGTTTAAATGAAATAGTCTTTAATTATCTCTGGAGCGAACTTTTGTCTTTTAGTTGGTTTTATTTCGCCTTCTGAGTTTGATATCTCCGTCCTCTTTGGAAAACATGTGTAGTGTTTGAGGACTCTGCTATAGTGTAAAATACCTGAAGAGCAAGTTGCCTTGCTTGGATATTCGGTAAAGATTGTCCCAAAACTTTTTTCCTCTAAGAAAATCGAACTTTACTAAATTGTCCTCTCTTGCTACAATAAAATATAAATATGTAATTTCAGATATTACAATCCAGGTGTCACCAAAATATTTTTATTTGATCAGGATATGAGTATTGACATGTGGTATACGAATGTGTAAACANGGAAATTATTATCAGTTCATTGCGACCATGTCCATAGGTCAAGGTGCTCCGACCTCCTACGTTATAAGCCGCCATAAAGACAGTTTCTAATTGTTAGAATTGCCGGTTAGCATCTGGGTGAGGGCGGCTGCACTTTGTTTCTTGCAGCGAATCCGCATTTTGTGCCTGTGACATCCGTTTAAATGAAATAGTCTGTAATTATCTCTGGAGCGAACTTTTGTCTTTTAGTTGGTTTTATTTCGCCTTCTGAGTTTGATATATGTGTCCTCTATGGAAAGCTTATTGTGTAGTGCTTGAGGACTTTGCTATAGTGTAAAATACCTGAAGAGCAAGTTGCCTTGCTTGGATATTCGGTAAAGGTTGTCCCAAAACTTTTTCCTCTAAGAAAATCGAACTTCACTAAATTAAGTCCTCTCTTGCTACAATAAAATCTATGAAGTTTCAGATATTACAATCCAGGTTTCACCAAAATATTTTTATTTGATCAGAATATGAGTATTAACACGTGATATACGAATGTGTAAACAAACAAACAATTTTGGCCAGAAAACAAAGACTGTCTTGAAACGAGACGCAGCAATAAACCCTGTCCTCTTTCTCTCAATCCATCAGATTTCCTCTGCCACATTCCCCTGCTTTTTTAAGAAATAAAATAACTTGCTCGCTCTCCCCAGCTTTGCTTTTTTTTTTTTTCAAAAGTTTTAAAAAAAAATCCGCTCGGTGGCTTGTAACCCAAGGCAACAACGACACGGGAGGTAGGACGAGCGCTCGCTGCTGTCTCAATTTCATCACGTATTTAATAAACAACGCAAGGCCTCGACCATTAACATGTAATGTTACGCACTGCGTTTCTCGTCGAAAAGGCAAACAATAGTCGGCTTTCATCGCGCTCCCGACACGCATTTTGGCTTTTGGTTTTTTTTTAAAACGGTTAAATTTTTTAAAATTATTTTAAAGCGAGCATTTTGATTTAAGGATGGTTTTCCCCTTCCTCACGCTCTGTGTGAGAATTTCCACCCTGCATACGAGGGTGGATCTAAAAAATATGTGGCTTTGCCTAGAAATGGCTGAATTTTGACAATAAATGAATACGTCAGAATCTTCAGCAATATCGCTCATGTAATCAGATCAGGTTTTATTTACATGAATCTTATTCTCCGCATATAACAGAATTCTAAATTAGGCATGGGTGTATGTTTTCAGAAAAATGAGTACCTTCCTTATTTTTAGAAAACCGCTTTCATCAGATGTTCTTTCAGTTTCTGACGACGATAAAAATCAGGTGGAACCGTAACAGTAGGAAAAAGAAGTTTGAATGGACAGCGAATAGATTATGCCGTGAGGACCGTTTTGATATTTCTTCCACACAAGCCTCTGAGAATGCGCCCACTCCCTCGCCCCTCCTCCCACCTCCCAAGCCTTATTTTTAGTCTCATGTCTTTTTGCAAAGGCAAACTTGTATCATAAAGGAAGTTTTGTCGTGTCATGAAGGACATGGCTGAAGATTGCACAACGTTTTCTTTTTGATCCACCCTCGTTTGTATTCATTGCCGTTCACGTCTCGTGGTTTGTTGATCACCTCACTCTGCCACTTTCCACAATATTGTAAATTATGAGCGGATACGGATGCATATATACGCATATTACGTCTTTTTACCTCTGCCAAGGAGACCGTTTTTGATCCTCATGCATTTGTTTGTTAATTGTGAACACGACAGCTTAAAAAGAAAACTTGTTATATCAGCTGATTTACATGAAACTAGTTGGGCATGGTTTGAATAAGAAATGATTCATTTTGGTAGGCTACTCATCAGAGCAAAAGGGCGTATCTCTTGAATAGTTTATACAGTGCAGATTTCAGCGCAATAAGACAAACTTACAAAGCTGTAATGCAGTTTGCATGAAACTTAGTGAAAGGTTGAGCTGCAGTCTCAAAATAAAATCTAGTCTTGAGCTGCAGTCTCAAAATAAAATCTGGTCAATTCTGGTGCGGATCGAATTGAAGTGACGTACATATCTATTTTTGTGGCTGTTGTTGTTAATAGTGGAATGTTTATTTTCAGTTTTTAAGGGGCTCTTAATTTATCATGACTACATGGCGGATGAGTTCTCACGAACCTAAGAATAGCGAGCATTGTTAAGGCTGACAGGAATATGCAAAACAAATAATGTATCGATGATGAGGAAAGCACATCGTATTGAAAACTGTTATGGGGTCAGTCGGAGGAGGGGAGGAGGAGGGGAGTGGGNGGGGGAGAGAGAGAAAGTGATGATCTTGACACAGCCTTGCTTAGAAGTGCTGCAACGTTTGAAAAAAATAAAGGAGGGAGTAAGGGCGGAGATGGGATGGGGTGTAAAAAGTAGTGAGATGGGTACGGTACGACGCTTGGATCTTTTCGAATAACAAGTGTGCCATTGCCCAGTGGCGTTGCGAAGATAGCTCTAGAGGTGAGGTAAGAAAGGAGGGACAAGGGAGCGGGGCTGGAGGATGAGGAGTGCTTGAAAATGAAAACAGGCCCTTTATTTAGCCCGTGCAGAAATTGTATAACAATACCATACAATGTTATACATCTCATTCATAACACAGAGTAGTATACATATACATATAAATACTCAGTATTATAAATATATGAAATTCATAACATAGTCACTACCGTGGTGCAGCACTCTGCTCTCCACCCCCCCAACCCCCCCCCCCCCCNNNAAAAAAAAAAAAAATCCCCACACAAACCAGCTCTAAGGCAAGGAACTCATTTACACCTGAGACAGTAGTGGGGGATAGGAGTAAAGTGTCTTTCACAGTGACACTGCAGCGCAAATCCTCCGACCTAGGAACCGAACCCACGAACCTTAGTCTTCAGATTGTGAGTACGATTCACAAGCCGCACGGCCATGCTTTCTTCTTTTGAGGGCATTGATGTAGGTAGGATACGGCCCTGGATCTTGTTGAGTGGCAAGTCCTGTTGCTCAAAAGTACAGTACTGCGAAGATACTCCTTGAGGTGAGGTAAGAATTGAGGGGTAGGGGATGATGGGAAGCGATGAGATAGATATGGTACGGACCTTGATCTGTCCAGAAATTTTGCGAAAGTACTTTCTGAGGTGAGATGCAGATTGTGGGGAGGAGGGTGGGTTCCAGGAGGTGGTGCTTACCAAACACTTCACACTGCAGCAAAGCCGTCATTTATTTTCTTTCAGCTTGAAGGAGAAAGAAAAATAAGACGCAGCTTATGTCGTTTTTTTTTTTAAAATCCCATCCGTTCCTGGGCTTTGGGAGTTTACTTTGTCTCCGGCGATAAGGTAATGATTGACACCCGATCCCGCCAGGACTGGCCAGTAAGAAGGGAAGTCTTTGTGTGTCCGCTGGCAGCACCATATCTCCCACACGCCACATTGATTCACTTATCAACCAGCCCCAGCCCCTACGCAAGACAGCAGATAGTACAGTGTTTATAATTTTTGTCAACAGACCAACTTTTTTTGCGGGCCGTATTTTTATCATCTGAAGTATATTTTGTTGACCCGTCTCTCATCCCCCCCCCCCNCTTTTTTTTTTTAGAAGTAAATATGAACGAAGGATAAATGAGACGCACACATTCAAAAAGCAAAGCAAAACAACGCAAAACAAAACAAAACAAATGGGGAGGCACAGGATTTGGGGAAAATCCAAGATGTGTCAGGCAATAAAAATGCGAATAATGTTTCTGTTTCCAACTTCATAGAATGCCAAAATGTGGGAAAGGAATGAGCATCGTGTGAGACGTTACCCCTGTTGGTTGATTAGATCGATGTTGTAAAAATTCACCACATCCTTCATAAAGGGTTGGGGGCTTTTCGTGTGCAACATCAAAATTACGGTGAAACCTGGGCAATATGTATAATGCCTTGGGTGTATGGTGAACGTAAAAGTTTAGTTATTGTTGAGGTGTACCCATATGCGAGGTCCACATGCAACTTCGATAATACGTATCCCCCTGGCGCATGGGAAAAGCATAACTGTTATTTGTCAAGATATATTAAATAATGGGTCTGCCTCTTGAGCAGGAACACAGGTAGGTTTCGATAGATGGATCCACGGCCAGGAGTGTCTTTCTGAAAGCATTCACCTGTGGACAATCCAGCAAATCCTTTTGAAATAGACTGATGTACCATATAAATCAACGTTTTTTACCATTAAGTTAACCATTTTGTCGTTTTGACCGCGTTTTTGCTCTCACTTTGCTGCTCTCTATCCCAGATTTGTGCAGAACCTGAAAAGCAAATAGTCTTTGGTTATATAATTTTGACTTCCACCAATCCCAAGAAATGGAAAAAAATGTTGGGAAACTAGAAAATTATGGAATCTCTTGAAACAGTGTTTTGCGGAAGGCTTTCAAATTATTACCATGCATTCAGCGTAACACTAGGATGGTGAGCTCTTTGCATGCCAAGGTTGTTGAACCTTCCTGTTCGAATTACTAGAATTTTTGTACAGCCATTCTGTCTTTCCTTCAGGCTCACGTGTTGTGCTCGTTACATACTAGTCTAGACAGATGATGCATCAATATCTTTGTGCGTCTCCAGCGCTAGAGAATGTCGCTTGTATATACAGTCATATTCCCTTGATATGCCATGCTTTGGCACAAAGGATAGAGCAAGCCTTGGGGGAGTGGAGAGGGAGGGGAGAGGAGAGGACATCTCAGACTTATGGAAAAAACCCATAGAAATGAATGTTTTCCCCTGTGCGAAACGCGTGTATCTTCTATTAGTTGATCAGAATTAATTTTGAACTCTATTACTGCCGCTCTTTTCAAAATATTTTTATATCTCTTTCAGTAGTAATTAGGTTGACCGACATATTTTTAACCTATCAGTGGCGCACTTGCTTCCTGTGTCGTTCTCATTGTTTTTCGAGCAAAGTTGCCTCTTGCAAGGATTTTTCTCCTAAGGAAGGGTAAAATAGTTTTACGAAAAGTCTCCTATGTCAGGGAAAAATGGTTTTTCGTAAAGTCATTTTTCATAAAATTACTGAGAAAAATGGTGATTTTTTTTTTGTTTTGTTCATTTTTACAGTAATTTTATAGGTTTCCCTCTCAAAATTTGTTACATCATCGTGCCAGTAAAATAATCACTTGCGCTGAGCACATGCTCAGAGTGGCAACACAATTTCTCGATCCCCATTTTTCTGTGTTTTTGGCCTGGCTCTGGTGCGCTTGGTACAATCGACCGGGAACACCCCAGGCACCCGAAAGTCACATGAATTTTTGATGAAACATCGCACCATTAAAACACACAGCGTGTCACGCAATGACTGTAACAGTCGCCTATAATAAGAGTACAAAGTCATGTTAGCTGGCACGAACAACTACAATCCGTCCCTTATGGTAGCCCAGGACATTGGTTACTAGAAATTTTGCTTCTGAGCGGGTACCGACTGTTCGGTCAGGTGGTGCTCGCAAGAATCAGGTGGATGTAATTGATTTTGATGATTTCACTCCTCGGCGCTTGATGTTCACCGTGCACGCCATCTCGATGTCACGATTGTCACTCTTGTATTCCCATATCTGCTCTTTGTAGGGTGTGAAGGACAAACTCTTTTCTCTCTCTCTCTCTCTCTCTCTCTCCCTCCCTCTCTCTCTCGTTGATAAAAGTGCAACGCAAAACGGTTATGGAAATAACGAAAACTCGGGCAGGGCATAGTGTCTCCGTTTATCGATTCCACTGATGTACCCATCGGATTCAGGTAATTAACTAATTACGTGAGTAGCGTCTCGCTATACCTTACACGTCGTATTGTTTCATTGATTATTCGGCCTTTTTTATACTTTATTGGTCAGTCGTTTCTTCATCCATCACCGTCTTCTCAGCTTAGGTCTCCTATTCGTTGTGCGGATCCGTAAACCTCTCCTGTAAGCTCTTTTGTGAAAGTCTCACTGTTTTATGTTATCGTCTCCTCATAGTATGTCTCTGTTTCTTTGTGCGGACCCGTGAACCCTCTGTTCTAAGCCCTTTTGTGAAAGTCCACTGTCTCATCAATTTCGAGTGATGTGTTATCGATAATGTTGGCACGCAACATCTTCTCAAATGGAACGAACTTACACAGTGCAATGGAGAGACCAGGAGTCCAAGAGAGAGGACCTAATTTTGCGTTACCGGGCGAGTGAAGTCTCTGATGTCGAAATTTCGCAAAAGATCTCCTTCAAAATGATTGCTTGTGTGTGTTGTAAAGAACTCAATTTTCTTTGGGGAGGAAGGGGGTGGGGAAGGGGGGATAATTTTAAAGAATGGAGCCCCGTCAGGTAGTAAAAATTACCGATTTTTCGCAGGCTATAATATTTTATAGCCGAAAGTTTTGCCTGAGCGATATGTATATATTTTTTTAAGGGCTCATCACGTCATTTCCATTACATGTTGGCCTTCGGTTTGAACGTTTTATGTCAACATTTATGGCTTTTTATCCCCCCGACTTCCAGCTCACTTTAGCACCTTTGCTCCGGCCTTGATAGAACATTATTTTGCGTATGGTAAAATCTTGGTGGTTTGTTTTGGGTTTTTTTTTTAATTAATCTTTGCTTTGTGGAGTTGAAGCCTATACGTGGCAACGCTGCTGTCACTTTAGTTATGATGTCTTTGACATGGCATTCTGTCATTCATTTGTAGGTCGTTACCATCCATGTAGATAAACATATCCGTAACTGGTATCCCAAGACCTAATATTTCTCTCCCTTCGCTTCACCCCTCCTTCCCCCATGGTCGTGTAGGTGGACGGAATGGGAAAGTTTATTGTAGTACGGGCAACGGTCTTTTAACCGTTGGCACTTTAGTTTTGATGTCTTGACGTGGCATCCTGTCATTCACTTGTAGGTCGTTACCATCCATGTAGATAAACATATCCATAAATAGTGTTCCAGCACTTACTTTTCCTCCCCCCTTCACTACCCCTGCACTCCTCCTTCTCTTGCGGTCATGTACGCGAACGGCAAGGGAAAGTTTAGTGAATTCGGGCCGTGGTCATTTAACCTCGCGGTTGACGGAGAATTGCCCCGGGGTTCCGAGAATCTCAAAATAATACTGAAGGAGCCCCGCGCCATTTTCAAGGACTAAAGGGACCCCGTGCATTTCAAGGACCTAAGATGCCCTGTGCCTTTCAAGAGCCTTTAGGGCCCCCGTACCTCTCTAGAACCCAAAGGGCCCCGTGCCGCTCAAGGATCTGTAGGTCTTGCACTTTGCATGGGTTAAGAGCTATATCATTGTGTTTGCTTTTAGCGGTATCGTCATCAGTCTTCTTGTTGATTTGGTGGAGGTTGTTGTATATGTTGTTGTTGTTGTTATTTTAGTTGTTGTTGTTGTTGTTAAAGCTGTCCATGCTACAGTGGCCTCGCGGCATTTGTCGACTCCAACGCCCAGCGCTATGTTGATTTTTGGCCTTGGATACAGGCTAACAGCTATTTGCTCATCATCAGCAACTACACAACATTTAGACATGCCAAGCAGGGCTTCCAGTCCTACGACAGTCATAACGCCATCCAGACTTAACGACTAATGAACGGGCGTCTTAGGGATATGCACAGCCTACAACATATTGCTATAAGGCATAGTGTGGAGAAAAGACGTCATTCATCAGTGATGCCACTTATGGGGATTTTCCCACACGAAAGCCATTTTCGCCTACGTAGGGTAAAATCGCTTTCAGTAAGTTGTTGGGAAAATCGTGAAATGTAGGATGAAGTGGATAAAATGCGTGTGTGTGTGGTTGTTGTTTTTTTCCAGAGCAAAATTATAGGACTTTCCCCACTAAATTTGCTTCATCATCGTGCAAAGGGAAATGTAGGGGTGGAAAAAAATGTTCTTGCTGTAGGGGAAAAGCACGTAATCAGAGTGGCAACACTGTCATTTATTCGATCCTTGGCCACCCCCCTTTGAAATTCTGCAAGGCGATCTACAAACTTGCTCTTCGTCTTCTTCCTTTCTGTCTTTGTTATGATACTTATGTCCTCACAAGCTCTACAATAAGAGGACGAGGGAGGCGGTGCCACCAAAGGCGCGATTTAAGGGCGGAGAGAGAGAGAGAGAGAGAGAAAATGAGAAATGAGATGAGGTGTGAGGTAAGGAGGTAATAGGAGATAGAAAGGTTTTTTNTTTTTTTGGGGGGGGGGGGGCGCAGAGAGGCGGACAGGGGTAGAAGACTGAACTTGAACGTTGTTGTTGGACGCGGGTGGGCCGGAGGCGTGATTTCAAACCCGAAGAGAAGGGGAAAGTTACTTCGCCCCAGGGCGTAAGATATTCTTGTCCCATCTTTCTCTTTCTCTTTCTCTCTTCCCCCTTCCCTCCCTCTCTCTCTCCCACTCCCTCTCTCCTCTTCCACCCTCCTCCCTCTCTCCTTTCTCTCTCTCTCTCTCTCTCGCTCTCTCGCCCCTCCCCACCACTTTCATCGGTAGTTCTTTTGCCGACTAACATGTCCACATTCAAAACGCAGTAAGTATGTGCAACTTCACAACGGCTTTGTTCTTGGTTTTCGCTCTCCCGTAAACTTTGTTTTGAATTTTTCCTCGCTCTGTATCAGACCGTGCACAAGTTATTTTTGCAAACAGAGAGGCGCCATCTTTCTTCCTTGCTTGTTTATCATACAAACACTGCCTACCCGTTTTTTGCCCGTTATCTCCCCTCATATATGTGCGAGGACAATGTCATTCTTTTAAAATATTTTTGGGGGGGTTTGTTTTTGGCACCCACTCGCTCTTTCTTTCTGTTCCTCGTGTTCCTCCTTCGCTACCCCTCCTCCTCTCCTCTCTCTCTCTTCCCCCCCCCCCCCCCCCCCCCNACCTAGTCTTTTCAAATCACATTCCTTGACATCCAGACAGCATGGGAAGCACAAGATCTTGAAAGGGAAATATGCTATCAGAAGTGCGAGAGAATATTTTGTTGTCGTGTAAAAAGCCGCATAATAACGAACGGTGGAAGTCTAGTGACAGAAATTCTCTACTTTGGTACGGTCTGCATTAGTATTTTCTTCTTATTCTGTTGGTAATAGTCAGATGACGACTGGCACTTGTTTACTCAATATTGCGGATAATATTTTGCACTGGCTATTCAGACTGGGCTTACCGTGGGTTCGGTAGACTTAATAATGAGAGCAACTTTCACAAGTCGAGCAGTCGGTAAACGTGTCCATTCATCAATCTTTTCAACCCACATATCCGGATATAAAAGACAACACAGGAAACACAGGAACTTGAAAGGTAAACATGCTATCAAAAGTGCGAGAGAATATTATTTTTGTTATCGTATAAACATCTGCAAAATAACGAACGGCGGAAGTCTTAATTACAGAAATGCTCTACTTTGGTACGGTCTTCATTATTTCTTCCAATTGTATTGGTTATAATCAGATAACGACTGGCACTTGTTTACTCAATATTGCGGATAATATTTTGCACTGGCTGTTCAGACTGGGTTTACAGTAGGTTCGGTAGACTTAAAAGTGAGAGCAACTTTCACAAGTCGAGCAGTCGGTAAACGTGTCCTTCCGTCAGTCTTTTCAACCCACATATCCGGACATAAAGACAGCATGGTAAACACGGGAGCTTGAAAGGGAATCAGACATGCGGGAGAATGTTGTTATTGTCGTCAAAAAGCCACATGATAATGGACGACGGAAGTCCCATGACACAACTGCAGCGCTGTGGTGCCGTCTGCATTATTTATTTTTATTGTGGTGGTAATAGTCTGGTAATGATTCACACATGCCTCGTTCAATTTAGCAGGTGAGGTTTTGCTCTGGGTATTCAAACTGGACATAATGTGTTCCATAGATTTAATAGTGCAAACCAATTTTCCAAGTCGAACAAATGGTTTATGTCTCTTCTCCCCCCCCCCCCNNNCCCCCCCCTCAGTCTTTTCAACCCACATACCCAGACATACAGACAGCATGGAAAACATAGGAGCTTGAAAGGGAATCAAATGTGCGAGAGAATGTTTTTGTTGTGTGCAAAAACCACATAATAACCAACGACGAAAGTCAGATGACACAACTGCAGCATTTTGGTGTCACCAGCATTTTTTTTTTTATGGTGGAATAGTCTGGTAATGATTCGCACTTGCTCATTCAGTTTAGCAGGTGATGTTTTTCGCTGGGTATTCAAACTGGACATAATATATTCGATAGATTTAATTTTGCCAGCCAATTTTCCAAGTCGAACAAACGGTAAACTGGTCCCTTCCACAGTCTTTTCAACCCACTTACCGGACATCAAGACAGCATGGGAATCATAGGAGCTTGAAAGGGAACCAGACATGCGAGATAATGTTTCGTTGTCATGCAAAAAAAAACCCACATAATAACGAACGACGGAAGTCAGATAACACAACTGCAGCATTATGGTGTCATCTGCATCATTAATTTTGATTGTGGTGAAGTAGTCTGGTAATTACTTGCGCTTGCTCATTCAGTTTTGCAGGTGATGTTTTGCGCTGGGTATTCTAAACTGTGCGTACACTGGGTTCAGTAGGTTTATAATTATAAGTGCGAGCGAGTTTCAGAAGTCCAATACTCAGTAAGCGTGTCCCTCTGTTAGTCTTTTCAACCCACATACCCGGATATAAAAAGACAACAGGGGAAACACAAGAGCTTGAATAGGAAACATGCAATCAGAAGAGCGAGAGAATATTTCGTTGTCGTGTAAAAAGCTGCACAAGAACGAAAGGCGGAAGTCTAATGACTTAACAGTAGCGTTATGAAGACGCCTACTTTATCTTAGGCGGATGTAAATTGATCAAAAACTTCCTATGGCCGACACGGACATGTAACTTGGACGAAATTTGGTCCACAACTTGAATAAAATTTAATCACATTCTAGTGTCTGGAGACAACAGGGCCTGATTTTTTCCAGAAGTGTTGTGGAGAGAATTGAGTGGTTCTGATAGATGTGGTTCTTTGCTTCAACGAAATTTTGTCTGATTTCTGTTTCTGTATTTTTACCAAAGGCATTCACAGTTTCGCAAACAAACAAACAAACAAACAAACAAACAAACAAAAATGCTTTGTTGAACGATGAGCATAGACATGCAGATCACGAATATACGAAAATGTGATTTTTGTCGGAATGCCTGTGTGAGCTTTTCTGTCGGAAGTTGCAAGTATAGAAGATGACGATTGAAGAAGACATTTATTTAGACTGAATATGTATCAGGACTTCACGACATCATGACGTCAAAAAGCCGCCTACACGTTGTACAATGTACATACTTTGGTCCTGCGTCCTTTAGTTTCTGAATCAAAACATTTATTCATTAATCGTATCAAAACTTTACTATGAAAAAAAAAAAAGAAGATTAGTTGCGGCCAGTACCACTTCTGAGTGTCGATACTTTCGATACTCAGCTATTTTTTGTATCAAAACACAAACGCGAAGTTTCGATACCATTTTGATGTTTACTTTATAAGAGGCGACAGTTTTTGTGACTTTACAGTGCCTGTTCCTGAAGCAATCTCGAATGGTTTCGACAGTGTCCAAGGCTATCGAAATGCCCATTATGTACTAAGTATCAGAATCGAAATACATGTAGAATGGATACTTTCCATACTTGCATCATAAAGGCTGAATATGGGTAAGCTTTAAAAACAAAAAAAAATCCAGGTATCGGCCCACCCCACTAAAGACAAGACACTTCACAGACCCGAAATAATGGACTGATGTCTTTGACTTCGAAATTTTAAGATCCTGATGCCATTTTCTTTCATCGAACACCAAGTTTCCATTCAAATTGATACCGCTGACCATGTCAGAAGACATCTTTTTTTTTTTTAATTTCGTAACCATTATAATGTCGTAACCATAATGGAGGGAAAAAAATGAAAAATGAAAATGGCATAATATCTATCTGGGCTAGTCCCCCTGAAAAACAACAACAACAACAACAACAAAACACCAGTTGTTTTCGGATAAGTGGAAGCAAACTCCCGGTGTCTTTGATGTCAGCTTGATGTCTCCATGGCCTCAGCTTATCTCCCCTATGTAATAAAGTTTTAAGTGTTTCCTGCTGCTTCGGCGGTTGTGGCCACGGAATTGCGCATTTTTTGCTGCTCGTCGCCTGCTTTTTTTTTTTTTCAAAGCTTCTAGCATAGAATAAAACTTTTTAAATGAAAAAAAAAGGTGAATGTTAAAGGTGTAATGCGCCGCACATAGCAAGTTGCGTACGGAGCACGGACGTTTCGAATGCATAGATTAAAGTCTGAAGTCAGACGCCGTAATTCCGGTTCATATTTTTTGTTTCCGGAGTTCACTCAGTTTTTTGCTCTCGCTTATCCCTCGTTGTTTGGCTGTTTTTTTTTGGGTTTTTTTTATTGCTTTCCTCCACACCCTGGCATTTTTTTTTGTCTGTCTCTATCTCGTCTCTCACTCACTTTTATCTCTCCTCTCTCTCTCTCTCTCTTTCTCCCTCTATATATCTCTTGTACCTTCTTGTTGTACAGTAGAACTGCGCATCCTCGAACCTCATTAACTCGAAAATCTCGCATATTATATGAGTATATAATGCATAGGTGTGATGTCCATTCTTCTCTGTACGGTAGTTTATATATTCAAGTTCATGAGGACCAGTGCCTGCTTTATGTTGTCTCATTC
>JAWQUT010000300.1:290246-309554 GCA_033807755.1 Ellobium chinense | reverse complement strand
CCCTACCCCCCCGGCCTGCCTCATCCTGGAGTAATCAAACACATGCTCATTGACGCCTGCTGAGCAACAAAAAATATAAAATGATCATTTATCTTTCTGTCAGTGTCACTGGCTTGGCTTCATCACAGCAGTGTAAACACTAATGCTGGGCAGCTCGACTTAAAAGATCGAGCCAAGCCGATCCCTTCTCCAGGCTCGATTACTCAACTCGAGTTTTGAGGATCGAGCTCAGGATCGAACCTGAGCTCTGGTGTCTCTTATCGGGCTTAACTGATAGTTGATTGTGTCTCGGCGTAAGAAATTATCAACAGATACTCACTGTCGCAGCATCCTTATAAACAAGGTGTTTCAGTGAAGCGGTTATTCTTTATAATGCTGGGAGATTGAAAAAAACAACAACTAAGTTCTCAGGGGAGATTCAAAACAAACAAAACCCTCACTACAAAAACGCATCTGTTGCGCGAAGCCAAACGATAAGATCTAAGAAGAAGATCGAGCTGCGACCCAAAGTCCTTAGGACCAGTGTATTACAAGGTCGAAAAAGATCGGGCCAGGATCGATCTTTCCGATCCGAGCTATGAAAAGCTCCAGCCGATTCGACTTTTCAAAATGAGGAATGGCCCGGCACTAGTAAACATCGGGGAACGATGCCAGCCAGGGGTGAAGACAGGAGAAGGTTAACTCCTGTGGAGCCGCTTTTGCCCTCTCAGTGGCGGGGCTAGGGTATCTTGCACCCAGGGATAAAATAAGTTAGAACGACCTTCTTCAGGGGCAAAATAAAATTTGCCCTTTTATCCTTCCTGCCCTGAAATCATGCTCTCCACCCCCGTCTAGCAACAACATAAAGTTTCACTTTTTTAGTCTTTTGCTTCTCCTACTACCAGACCCCTTCTGGCTCTCTCCTTCTTTTTGCTTTCCCCTTCCCATTCTCTTTCTCTTCTCGCCCCTGAAATTGAACAATCCCCTTAGTCCCTTCCCCGTTCGGGCTTGCGCCCACGAGCGATGCCCTTCCCCCCCTCCCCCTTGCCACCCCAACCCACCTCACCCGGCACGGTGTCTCCACCCACTATTCTCTCCTGTCCATAATCAGGGGCATGTCATCTATCTCTCGCTTTGTTTCCCACTAGTCTATGCTGTGTATCCTTCCAGCATTGGTCTTTTTATCTCTTGTCTTCTCTTCAGGCTTTCATCCGCTCCTCTCTCCCACAGCTGAGTCATTTTTATCTGTTCTTGTGTCATTCCCATGGCTTCGTCTCCCACGCTAGAACCAGGCAGTGAAGCATTCCAAATCATGGGTGCAGATTTGGTGGAAGAAACATGAAGTTTGTCACTTTGCTCTACGAAAATGGCCAAATTTGACTAAGGGCACTATGTTGTTTGTGAGATAAAGGCCCATGTTGACATGTAAAGAGAAATGTGCAAATATTTTCCAGCCAAAGTTGCAGTTGCAAAGGTACACACTGACTTTTGTTTGCTTTGTCATAAAAATGTTACCCCCTGCTTTCTCTCAGAAACTTGAAAAATTACCTAGACCAGTTTCAAAGTATAACGATGATTTATGTAAAATTAATTTTCACCTGGCCAATGAGTTTTCAGTATAGAAGTTTTTTAGTCATGACTGAGAGTCATCAGTGAGTGTAGGGATGAGTTTTCCAAGACCTTAATTTTTATGAATTGATAGGTGACTTTCAGTCCAATTGCTGAGCATGGAGGCAGTAATCGCTGTGCGGATTTGCTGTCCTTGCATTAATGATTGGAGTAGTAAATTGAGTCATTGTGTCATACAAACTATTCAAAGTGACGCCTATCTTTCTTCATGTTTCGTAACATGAAAAAGGTTTTTTTTTTTCTTTGCTCACCCCTAGTGAATGGACATACGCAATGTAATTAGTGAGCATAAAAGAATGCATGAAACCTGAAACAGTATGTTATGGAGAAAGAGAGGGAGGCAGAAAGGCATTGTGAATGGATGGGCAGTTGTGAGTGAGAAAGAAAGAAAGAGACTCTGTCTATCATGCATTATCAGTGTGTTTGAAGGTGTTTGGTCTAGGACCTATACAAACTTAAAACTTGAGACTTCTTCAGGTACCCAATTGTCATCTGGGATTAAGCACTCATGGCTCTTCACTTCTGTCGTGTCAGCTGTCCACCTCAACAATTCTCCAGTGTCCTGTGCATACATCCAACTATCCAGTCCATCCATGATGTTTTTACTCTGTCATGCTCTGCTTCATTTACCATTTAGTTTTCAAGTTTTTACCAAGTGTGCTCTTGCTGATGTCATCTCATCATGTGTTCTATTAGTTTTATTTGTGTTTTCCTCACTGTTGTTAATTTCTTTTCATGCATAAAGTAATCCCTTGTAATCAAAGGAGCAAATCTGAGCATTGGCTAAAGTACCATTTGGTTAAAATCTGAAGACTTAACACTAAAAGTCTTTGGGCAGTGAAAGATAATGACAGAATGCTAGTGATCAGCACCTTCAAATGACAAGGGCATTGTATACTGTCTGAGCAGTTGGAAATGTTCTTGAGTAAGCTGGCATGCCGGGATAGTAATAATATGATTTCATGAGTGGTCATTGTCCTGGATACAAGAACTTAAAAACCTCATGATTTTTATTTTTAGGTTGCTGGTTGATATCAGAGGGACAGGACTGCCAGCCAAACCTGTGTGTGTCCAACTTACCCCCTCGGCAGAACAACACACACTTCTGTTGCTGCAGTGGCCGTATGTGTAACACCAGGTTTCAAGATATTTACAATCCTGCAGACCACACGACCACAACCACAACTACAACGGAGGCTTCACTCTTGGCTGTTGGTATGTTATCCTCTTGCGCTGCCATTTAACCAAGTTTGACACTGATTGCTTGTTAAAAAGCTGCAAGCTGCAATATTATGACTCTCAGAAGACATGATTTGTTGTGGGCTTGGGTATTGCATGAAATTGCCCATTGGCAGTTGAGAAAAGTTATAGAGGGAAAATTTAATTCGCCTGTAATCTGTTCATAGTTATCAGTGAGTTCTGCTTAATGCAACATAAGCGGAGTATGAACAAAATGCAAATTATCACTTACTTCTCTCTATGTAGAAGATATTGCAGTTTATCATCTGGAATATGTTCCCATTAAACAAATGTTCCAATGAAGTGGAGTCATCTGTACATCTAAATTGTAGTGTTTTGTACTAGGAGTTTTGGTGTGGAATGTGATGGACCTAATACGTCAGGCTGCACTCTTTGCATTAAGTCTATAGACCCCACATATGTTCATGCTAATTTGGTTCATCTAATAACTTCCAGTAATACCAATAGTGAAACTTCCAGTAATACTTATAATGAGGCATGTTTCCAGTAAATAGAGGCTGCAGTTAAGTGAAGTCAGCCGCACATCTCAGATGTAGTTTTTTTGTTCTGAGAGTTTTGGTGTGGAATGTGATGGCTCTAACAAATCAAATTTTTCAAATTATTTTTTCTGAATAATTAATTCATTACAAACAGAATATGGAAGATTGATATTATTCTTAAAGAACTATTCACAATCATTATGATAGAAAAGCTGTTGGTTCTTCTCTCGGCTTGTGCAATTACATGTTGGAGGTGACCAATCATGAAGAAAGATCAAGGGAACATTATAGCCAGGCAAATAAGTACACCACTGTTGTAAAGTTTTCATGAGAGTTTGGTTTATATAATACAGTCGACTCCGCTTAATCGCCCCTCCTTGGGATCATGGAAAAAGTGGGCGATTAAGCGGAGAAGCGATTAAGCGGAGAAGGTAATTTCGGCCAGATTTTTGGTCAATGGGGTTAAATTTCTTTGATGTCGTGGTTTGATATCATGCATTGACACCTTCTCGTCGCCAGACTCCGGACAAACTCGAGTTTGACAGTGTTGTAGCGCACAAAATGTTTGATCTCAGCAGTCTCTCTCATTGGCCACCTCGCAGTAGCGTGGCAAACAATAAGGAGTAGGATGGCATGGTCGGGATAGACCGTTCATCTTCATGACACGTTCTCTGATCTAACCGAAATCCACCAGACAGGCGCAATCAAGGCGTGGGGGGAGGAGACTATACGGCTTTCTGCGCATTAGCATTGTCGGACAGGCGAAGGCGATGATGCGTACGTATTATGGGACAAAGGGGGACAAGGGGAGGGGGAGGTGGAGAGAAAGGCTTATCACACCTATTTCAGGGTGGCAGCTGTCACTCAGTCAACCCGGTCTGCCATCTGTCGCGCAGTTAAACCGTCTGTGTACATTATTTGTTTGTCAGCTGTAACCCTTCAACCGCTGATCTTTGAATTCATGAGCGCGAAGAGTAGTCGATTATCCGAAGTGAGAGGCTATTATCCAGGGACTTTTATATAGAAAAAATTTGGTTCCCTGGGAAACGAGGCGATTAAGCGGAGGGCGATTAAGCGGAGTCGACTGTAATATCTTCCAACATTTCATCCCCAGATCTTCTCCATGATGGCAGCTATAGAAAGAAAACAATAGCAGTAGCCTTGGTCTCTGTGGTGTCTGTGTCTTTAGTCATTGTATTTGCCTATCTCACCTATCGCCTGTGTCTCACCCCGAAAACAACCAGTCCTCCGTCCTCATCAATTGCGAGGGTAGAACCTGATGTAGACCCCATGCGGCCTGATTTCAATGTGGATGACTTGAAGGTATGTTTGCTTCCATATGCTGTTGTTCCTCATTCCACACAGATATGCTGAGGTCACAGAGGGCATCTCTAGACCTGTATGAAAAAATAGAGAATAATTGACATTTGTGAAAAAGTTGCTACATAAGGAGATTTTTTTTCATTATTATCATTCCAATTACAATGGCACAGGAGAGCAAATTTTGTATGCATGGATTGCTGCTTAAGTTCAAAAACCAGTAACAGCATTGTCAAGCCATCTAAAGTTCCGGCAGTGATAGACAAACAGTCATAAAACATCACTTCAAGCTAAACAAGAGGTATAGGTCAAATTGAAATGTTGGTGTTAGTTAAAGAATTAACTTGAGATACCAGTGTTTACATCTCTGATGTTATCTCAGAGATTTAATTCTCAAAGCATGAGGCAATTTGGGTCCAGCCTCTAGCTGGTTGCATGACCATTGTTAGGATAATGACTGTTGCATGTTTTGTGATCTGCCTGATGATGTAAAATTCAACCACTGCGCCCAAGTCAGCAAGATGTGTGTATATTCTATTGTGATATTCAAGCATAGCAAGCGGATGATAGAATTAATTCTGTCAAAGCATCATGAGGGTTAAAATGCTATTGTTTGTGTTTTTAAATCCACAGCAAGAAGATATGATAGTCAGAGGACGCTACAGTGAAGTTAGACGAGGGCTTTTGGGATCTGCAGAGGTGGCCATCAAAATCTATCAACCCCATCATAGACAGGTATTTTTCATTAATCATGTACTTTGTAACATAGAAGAAGTAATGAAAATTTTCTGAAACGACGTGGCAGAGAGAAACTTCATTTCACAAAAGTTTGCACAGATTATGGAAAACTGGAAAACTTTAAGTGGTTTAAATTGAATTTCTAAGATCTGAAAAGATCTTGGATTGAAAGAAAGTTAAGCAACTGCTTTGAAAAATCCTTGAAAGTTTAAGCTATATCCTATATGGATGAATGAAATGGCTTGCCTGATACTTTGCATTTCTGATTTCCATTATTTTGATCTCTTTCTGTAGAGTTTATTGTCTTTGCTCAGCATTCACCAGATGTTTGTAAATCGAAACAGCGCATGTTCCTTTATACATCAAACCATAGCTGCTCTAGGAAAAAAATGTCTCGCCTCTTGAATAATCTTGGAAACTCTGTTAAAAAACTAGCTGGTTCATTTGCTGATATGAATACTGACTTAAGCTTAGTGGAAACATTTTGCGTTAGTGCAGCATGTTTGAAAAGTGGTGTCCATTTATACCTGTCTCTTTTCTCTCATGAGCTGTTGGCCCTTTGAAAGGACTCATACAATATGCACAAAATTGATTGTTGTTGCTTCTTAATATTTGGCTTTTGATGTGTATCAACTCAGTTAGGTTATTGATCCTTTATTGGGTTATGATGACCCTATTTGATAATTTGAAACCGAGTGATATTGTTGAAATTAGATTGATGGTGTTATCTGCTACAGCTGGAAAGCTAACTACATGTTGTTTTTTTTTTAATCCTTTCATAGTATTATTTCAATGAGTGCAAAGTGTTTGCCCAGCTGTTCATGGATCATGAAGTTCTTGTCAAATTAATTGATTATTGCTGTTGTTTAATATTTGGCTTCGTTGTGTATTAGCTTGGCTACTGATCCTCTTTAGAGAAAAACCGACTGATTGATTATTTTGACTGATGAACCATATTTACTGTCAGCTAGGCCAAGATGGCCCTGTCTAATGACTTAAACTGAATGAATTTTATAGAAAGCTGTTGAAATCAGACTGATGATATTATCTGCTACATATGGGAAGCTTACGAATTTTTTTTTTTTTTATTTGTCCTTTCACAGTATTATTACAATGAGCGCAATGCGTTTGCCCAGCCATTCATGGATCATGAAAACCTTGTCAAATTTTATGGTGCTAAAGAGCTGGAGGACCCAGAAACAAATCTCTTGCAGTACATCATTGTGACTGAGTACATTCCCCTTGGTTCCTTGACAAGTTACTTGAAACACAACACGATTGACTGGTACACACTGTGTCAGATGTGTCAGGGCATATCCAGGGGCCTAGCACACTTGCACACGGACATACAGAAAGGAGGTAATATTTGTCATATTCTTGATTTTTCTGTATGAAGGATTATTTGAACTCCTTCAGAGGTAGACTTATGCATTAAAGGACTCATACAGCAGAAAATAAGGAGCCTTAATACACCAGCCATACATACTAGTGATAAACATCTTTGCCTGTTCCTGTCATCATCATCATCTTCATCATCATCATGGTCCGTGTGGTAGTAAAATTTATAATTTAACTCTCAAAATGCTAAGATTCCACTGGCACCTGTGAGGATGATGGAGTCCATCTTTTACATACATGCAATTACTGCTTCACCGTATATTTGTCAGATGCCCAGCTAATCTCCAGTGATTTTGTATGCTACTCTCATTTCCCAATCAATCAGGAAGCAGCCCTTTTATTCACACTCCATATTGTCACCATCCCCTAATACTGTCGTAAATGCAAATCTACCACAAATCAGTTACGACAGTGTTAGGAGACGGTGACGATATTAGGAGGAAGGGTTGGTTTGAGCATAATAATATGTTCACTGCCCTACATGGGGACATGGAATTAACACTCCATTGAGATTAAAAATATTTCTGATGTTTGTCATCTGAAGTATTTAGTTGTAAATACACTTAGGTTGCCTTGAAGTCTCCAAGTAGGGCAGTTGACAGTACAGGACTCTAAATACTGTCAAAACCCAAACTAACCCTCCACAATAAATTAAGACATCTGTTACATGACGGGAAATTCTATCTAGTAGTTCAGTCCTCTATCAGAAAGGTGCCATATAGCCATTATCGTGCCGACACACCATAAAATCCTAACTTGGACAAACAAGCAAACAGATGTTAGTTACACAACTGATTCATCACACTTTGACTTAGTCTTTCATAAACCTTGACAGCTTTTGGTGATTCCTTGCCTCCTCAGAATATGAGAAATGTTTAGTATTTCCAGCTTTCCACTGGGAAATTGTCTCTTAACATTTCTGTCTGATAACATGTACCATTGTTAAGCTGGGCCCTGGTAAGAATAGTTAATTATTTCAGTTTCATCTTCGCCATTAACTTGTTTGTATCATTTGTAATACCCAGGGCAAAGAATAATCATTTCATCCAGGTTTTACTGTAGTTAAATACCACCAAGTGGGCTTTACTGGATTTATCATCACCTTGGTTTTACTGTATTTAATTACAACCACCTGGGTTTCATTAATTTTAATTGCTACCACCTGCGTTTTATTGTTTTTAATTACCTGTGCCCATGTTTACAGTATTTAATTACTTTTCCAGATTTTAATGTATTTGATTGCCTCTACTGAGGAGGTTGTGTTTTCAGTGGAGTTTATATGTTTGTTGGCTTGCTGATTCATTGATTTGTCAGCTAAACAACTCAAAAAAATACCAACTAATTTGAACAAAACTTTGAGAGGTTGGATCTGATCAGGAATAAGAACAGTTAAATTTTGGCACAAATTATATCAAAGTGATATCTCACAATTTTTTTTTAACAATGATGTCTCAATACACTTACTACAAGAAACTTCTATTGAAAGGGCTGAGCATAGTTTGGAATAGTAGTAGTGATTACAGTTTGTTGGTGTTGTAACAGATGAAAGCAATCTACCTCACAAAATGAGTATTACAAATTTAATGCCATAACACTATGGAACAGTGAGTTTACCCCAAACGAAAGTAACTGCACAAGAGTTTACTTGTGTGATTGTTTGTGTTTGCAGCTGTGTCAACAAGATAAGTTACAGAGCAGTCTGGAATAAATGAGCATGCTTTTTTTTTTGCGGGAAATTACTATTTTCTGATTCATTTGAAGGGGTGTTGATTAGTTGCATATTTGCCGTATTCCCCTACCAGTCTTTACTCTTTGGCAGAGCCACGCACTCTATCATTGAGGATAAAAGGAGTGAATCTAAACCGATAGTCTGACCGGTATTAGTGTTTGTTTTTTTTTCTTACTGTTTAAATCTGCTAACTGAGTGAATAAAATGACAGGAAAAATAAAAATCGGGGTTTAGGATGTTACATGTACAACTTTCTGTAAATTTGTCTGAGAGGGATATTTATGCTAAGGCTTTATTTCCACACAGCCTGAATCACACTGCAGCAAACCACAATAAGAAACAGCTGACTGCAAGCTGCTGCAAGATGTATTTCATGTCACCACACAGAAGCGTGCATTTCAAACGGAAATTAACAAAGAAAGTGAGCAAAATCCGAGACAGATGTGAGTGAACGCCAAGGTAGACATGACCCAGACACTTCACACAGACAGAAAATCTTTAACGAGCCGGACAAATGATTTTTCAGTGTAGCCCACTGTATTGTGGAAAATGCTGTGGACCATGATAATGATGAAATAAAAGGTCATGACTTTAACCCTTAAGATGCTGTGGCACAACCAGTTCTCATCTTCACCCCACTACACTGGGTGCTAAGGTAGAATTCAGCACCAGCCTTGTGAGGCAGGTGTCGAATTTTGCAGCCCAATGGCCAGCAGACAACACCTGCAGTAGTCATTATCCGTAGCAATGGTCATGCAGCCATTGGGAGGCTGGACATGAGGCACTTCGCGGCTTCAAGAGTTAGTGGCCACAGAAATATGGTATATTATGTTGCAATTTGAGCTGTGTGGAAACTAGGCTTATAATTCAGTGGGAGATTATTGTACTTATTATTATTCAGTGGGAGATTATTGTACTTACACCATATCCTAATGCACCTTGTTTCCAAACTTTTCAGCATTGTTCAAGCCAGCCATAGCTCACAGAGATCTCAACACTCGCAATATACTGGTAAAGTCAGACCTCACCTGTGTACTGGCTGACCTCGGATTCTCAGTGGGCATAATGGGATCGAAAATTATCAAGAATGGAGTGGCAGAGAGTGCTGAACAAGCATCTTTAGCTGATGTGAGTGTTCCATTACTGCTAATTTGGTGACCCTTGAGTTATTAATGAGAAAAGGACTGTATTAGAGTTCTGGTTAAGTAACATAATAAGCTTAATATAGAACACACTTGGACAGTGATATGATTCATAAGTATGGTAAAGGTATTATTTTTTCATGTTGTTACCTAATACATCTTCCTAGTTAAGTAACGTAGTATGTTTAATATAGAGCGTATGAGTGGAAATGATATTGATCCATTACTATGGTAAAAAGTGTTGTTTTTTCACTATGTTTCTTACTATATATTTCTGGTTAAGTAACATAATAAATTTAATTTAGAGGATACAAGTGGAATTAATTTTGATCCATCAGCATGGTAAAAGGTATTATTCTTTCACCATGTTACCGAATATATTTCTCCATTGGTACTTTTGTGGTTTATCCCTGTATAACCATTACCTGATGAAAAATATGCACATTCTAACATCCTGTATATTTGAATGCAGTTAGGCCCACAGTCATCATTAAGAAAAATTATTATTGTGTAATATGCCATGTTTGTTTTTGTATTACATTGAGCAGATACATCTTTTATAGATAACTGCTGGGGTTTTTATGAATACTAAGTTAGGCAGAATAAAATCTTTTGCATTTACACATTGTGGGAATGTTGATTAGAATGATAATTAAGCAATCAATTCTTGCCTGTAGGGTTTCCAGTGCAGTTGATCCCCCTTAAGCCCTTTCTATTTAATTCTACTTTTGTGAATTTACAACATAGTGGGGAACTTAAAATGATTCTGAGGAGCACTGCATTATTGCCACCATCTGCATAATCCCAACTCTTTGCTACAAATTACACTAGTAGCATGGTATAATAATATGTATGATGATTTCTGCTGTATCAAAAATAGAATGTATAATGACTTATGAAATTGCACAAGTTTTCTATGGTGTCAGTAAAGTGCTTCTCTCATATTTATTTCATTTCTGTCCTTGTTTCTGGAGAATTGTGATAAAGCAGTATTAACTGTTATAGCATATCACTATTTGACCATGTGAATATCTCCAGGTGGGTACTTTACGCTACATGGCCCCAGAAGTGTTTGGAGGAGCAGTCAACCTGCGGGACTGTGAAGCGTCTCTCAAGCAAATTGACATCTATGCGCTGGGTTTAATCATATGGGAGATTGCATCAAGATGTGTTGATCTGTATCAAGGTGAGAGCTAATGAAAGAGAAAGTTTATTTTTAGATATGCCCATCATATTTTAGGTACTACATAAATATGGTACTTTAGCACACAAAATTGTGTATCTTTTAACCTAACAGTGGTGTACAATTTCATACATAATGCACATGCCATTCATCACTGATGTTACATTAATTATGTTGGAAATCCCAGAGCTGGGTGTTGCAATTGTTTTCCATGATGCTGTTGCGCAATTGGTGGAAATGTGATCACAGAATTTCTGAAATTATATTGAATCTGGTTCAGAATTTATAAGTTCACCTGCCAGTGTTTTGTTTTTTTGCTGTGTTTTTTGTTTTGTTTTGTTTTGTTTTGTTTTTAATCTGTGGCAAACAATAGCTATGTGAGAAGATTCTTCCTAGTTAAAGTAGAACAGGGTAGTAGATTTTGTATGGAATGAAAGCTTTTAAAATTATGATTGGTTGTTTTAAATATGTAGCATATTCAAATTTACTGAATTTTATGCTGTGAGTTAAGTCAAAGGTAGGCTTAAGTTCATGGCAACCATTGTTTATCCTCTTGCAGGTGCCCCGGTGCCAGAGTACCAGCTACCATTCCAGGCAGAAGGAGGTACTCACCCCACCTTTGAAGAGATGCAGGTGCTGGTTGTCAAGTACAAAACACGTCCCAAGTTTCCAGAAGTGTGGAAGGACTCAAATCCAGTATGTAATCTGCGTACCCATGCTGGTTGTGTAGCAACTGTTCTTTTTTTATGTCAGCATAGTATTTGTTTTGACTTCGCTTCTTGGGGTCTTCTTGGATACTATGTTCTATTACTTGTTTTTCTTCCTGCAGTAATGAATAACAATAATACGGTTTATAAGCATCCGGGCAAATGCCTGCTCATGTGACTTTACACAATTATTATCTTTGAACTTTTTCCACTCCCTTGAGTAGACAGTGCAGCATCCATTTACAGGTGCGAATCACTGGCATTCTGACAATATCCTCCACTACCTATAACCAGATAGTCTACTCATTTTATAGATGATCGGACTGAAGAAAATGTAAATGAAATGCTTTCCCAAGACACCTGCTATAAAGGAATCAGATCTATGGCTTATTAGATGATTGAGTCCAATGCCCTAACCATTTGGCCACATTGCCGCACATTTCACTGCACAACTAGGGTGCATGTTAGTCCATCACCAGACTTATGTCGTATATATCTGTCCAGATCTAGGTTGTCCTTGTTCTCTCTTTTCAGCCACCTGTGTTGCATTTATTCCGTTTACTATGGCGTGTTGAGTCATTTTGTGTCTAATCAGTTCCTCCTTTGGCGACAATTGTACTAGAGGATGGCTTGTGTTGATCTCATACATGAAACGTTTCTTTGATTGTCCTCAGGCTGTGAGATCACTGAAGGAAACTATTGAGGATTGCTGGGATGCTGATGCAGAAGCGAGGCTTACATCTCTTTGTGTCCAAGAAAGAATTATGGATATGACGGCGCTGTGGGTGCAGGGCACCAAGCATCGAGGAGTGACCCCAACTCTTAATGCAACCATGAACCTTCCGGAAGGAAACTCAAGTGGCATGGTTAACAGCGGGAGTGCGGTGGTCTCCAATGGTGTGACCTATCTGCCTTCATACATTGATAGCAACAATGAGGTCAGTGAAGGGGTGATTGATGCAAGGCAGAGGAGCTCACCTGCTGTACCGGACACCACCGGACATCAAGCAGAAGAGGAGACCATGGACAGTTGTGATGACGGAGATGAGGTTATGGCACCACTCATCACTAATGTGGGTCACCTTGCCAGCAGTGGAAGTGCTGACAGCAGTGAGGGTCGAGTGAGGTCGTGGCTTCAGGATCAGAGCATGTCGGGGTCAACTTTAGACACCATGTTACCTCCGACGCCCTCGATGGAAGAGGATGGAACATTATCTGACATAACCCACCCACCAGCCCAGCCAACGACCCATCCTCCAGTCAAAGCCAGCAATGTCATGTTAGCTATAAACAAAGCTGTCATTTTGCACCCAAACCAAGGCAGGAATCCAACGGTGGAGAGGAATACCCACAAACGTAGTGATGAGGAGCTGACCGTCTCTGGCAACAGGTTGGTAGGACCAGGGGACCAAGTTGTGGCTGGTGAGGGCAACACCAACAGACGTGGATCTCTTAGTACTCAGAGTGCACCTCCCAATCGCAGTGGAGAGGGCAGCAGCTTTGATGGAATAGATGCTGTGGATTCTTCATCCCTTGTACAGAATGACTCTCTTAATCAGCATCATATCCACACCAGAAATGCACCCATTCCTTACTTACAAAACCATGTGCATGGAGAGACTGTTGGAGGAAGTTCGGCAGTGTCACACATCACCCGACCAAAACTTGCCAATTTAAGCGGAAATAGGAGTTCTTATCTTCGGCTCCATGGAGAAGATGGCAGCCCTCGAACACATACAGCAACCATCAGGGTCTCAGATGAGGCAGAGACTAAATCTCTGAAACATAAACTTAGCAAATTGATCAGGCCGAAGGATTTGGGCCTCAAATTTTCTCAGATGGTGTTTGGAGGGAAAGGCAAGAGAAATCAACAATCTCACAACCTGACAAACAGTGTAGATGTGGAAGCAGGAGGGAATGTAAATAGCAACAGGAATTCAGGTCAGTATATAAACAGTGGGTTAGAAGCAAGTCCGGCTAATCGAAATTCATCCCAGATCAACATTGCACCTGTAGCCCCTCTTAATATGGAAGTGCAAATTGTCAACGGTGCAGTGGTGACCCGGGCTTATGGTGACTTGAACACTCATAATAATTTGTCTCAGCAGAATGGGAGCATGATGGCTGGCCCCCAGAGTCGCCTCTCAGCCACAAATGTCATGAGACTTGGGGTCTTGGCTGACTCCAGTCAAGAAGAGCTCCCATCACCCTCTCTGTTTCCAAGAAGTGGGGAGATTAACTCTGCAGCAAATGATGAGAGTTATCTCTCCTCAAGCCTGGCTCAAGAAAATGCTGTGCCACTACACAATCTTGTAATAACCAAATCTACCAAAGACTATGGTTCCATGCATCCTGTAGTCATGAATCAAGCATATGGTTTGGATGCTAATGCTGACACCTCCACAACTGACCTGCACACGCCAGTTCTTGCTGATGACAATATTAATGAGGTTGCTGACCCGATGACAGATTTTAAACCTGTCGGAGCAGCAACTTCCAGCACTGAAATAGATCCTGCCTCCTCAGGTTTGTGTCAGAGCTATCCTAGTGGGTCATCTGTATCACAAACCTGGTCAGATTCTAAGGGCAGTATGAATGCTCTCTCTAAGCTGTCCCTCGTTGGTTGCGGCGACTCACGCACAAGTACTTCAATTCAGTCCCCACAGAACAAGACTATTAGCCCCCTCAATAAATCTACTGGTTTGTCCTTACAGGCTACATCAAATCTGTCGGGAAAGAAATTTTCACAGGACCTCCCTCAAGCATCTTCATCTAGTCCGAATTCTGTAAGTTCAGATGCTCTGAATTTTCACTTCCCAGACACTAAAGGAGGTAATTCCATCATGCACAACATTTACATTGATGAGCAAAGTCTTTCAAGAGAGCAACATCCAGGACGTATGTCAAGGCATTCATCCCATAGTGGGAGCTGGCAGGTGAAAAAATCTGGTAAGAAATCAGGAATCAAATCCCAGTCACGCGAAGATACTAGCAGTATATCAGGACCATCTGGTGTGCTTCCCGAAACGAAAGGTCCAAAATCCAGCAAAAAACTTTCTCAGTCCCAAAGCGCCACAGATCTAACCCAGAAAGATCATAGGCTGTCAGAAAGTTACAACACTGTTAACTGCTCTGGTGGGCAAAAAAGTGATGAGGAGAAATTTGGGTATAAAATGGATGTAAATAAGCAACTAGCATTTGCAAATAGACACAGACCGCAGTCATTGTCTCTAAAAGGTCACAACTATAGCCGTAGAGGACGATCAGTCTCATCTTCATCATCGTCATCTTCATCATCTTTACCTTGCCCCTCCCAACCGGAAGCTGGGAGCATTGCTTCTACTACTGCTAAGGCTGTTGTGAATGGAACTGTTAAAAGGGACGAGAATGGGCCTCTTACACTGGTGGTCCCAAATGTCACCTTAGATAAAAGCTCACCGTTGTTTCAAGTCTCAAACAGAAAAGCAAGTGGTGGTCTTCCCACAACAGCACCAAGTGTTGCAGTCACTTCAGTGAGGGGCAGCAGCAGCAGCTCCAGCAGTGGTAACAGCAGTGTGACCAACAACCACGTCAACGTCGTAGTGAAGAACAGTGCAACCACTTGTGCCAGTGGTGGTAGTGGTAGTAGTGGCGCTAGCAGCACTGCCAACAGTAGTCACAACAGCAGTAAAAATAGTCTCAATAGTGTGGTCTCGGACAACTCTGCTTGCAGCAGCAATGCTAGCAATGCAAGCAAAAAAAAAGCCCTTGCTCTAAAGGACAGATCTGATTCCAGTGAGAAAATCCGACGACGAATCAAAACCCCTGTGTCTTTCAAGAAAGGTCGGCTGTCCTTGTATGACGACCGCCTCATGACTCAGAGTCTTGGTGGTGTTTTGCCATCTTCTGAGAGTGGAGGAGACAGCAACAACAATAATGAAGCTGGATGCTGCAGTGCCTCTGGTGTGGTGGACACTTGGAGGAGACAGGGAGGACAGGCAGAACGTAGTGATGGTACAGGAGGCATTACTAGTGTAGATTATCACAAGATGATTAAGAGTGATTCAGACCTTGTGGTTTAAGTCTTCATGTAACATTTACATTACAAAAACATTTATGCATGAGACATGGGTGGTTGAGTGGGGGAGGGGAAGTGGGGTAGGGAAGGGGGGAGGAGAGAGGAGATACAAATGATTCTAGTATGCATTCTTCTCTGTCATACTGTTCGTGATTTCAGTTTCAGAGAGGTTATAGAGTAGGAGAGATAACTTTCACATGGAGAAATATATTTGCTTTCTAGTTAAGTTGTCAGACATTTGTCATATGTGGAGCTTATGAGCATGTGATACCAAGACCAGGCATGACAAATTTTACTTGGAATGAAGTACATCATGCAGATGTCTGTGAGCATAACTTCATGGCAAAGTTGAAGAGAAAAGTGTAGACATTAAGGACTTTGTTGAAATTTCACAGTGTTGTATAAGGAACAACTTTCCTGTTGTTTGGTTTCACAGTCTCAATTTAGTGGGGAGAGTTAAGGGAGAACGTCAGTCCAGCTAGAAGGATGAGTGAAGCAGAAAATGAGTGGTCAGGACCTGTGAAAATGTTCAAGGTTTTAGAGCATCAGCTTGTAGGGAAATTGAACACCAGGTACAGAGTTTACTAGACAGCAGTGTCATGATCAGCCACTGCACTCATGCAGAAAAAAATTGTGTATAAACAGGTTTTTGTTTTATTTAAGCACATTTTTCAAATAAATATGAGTGGACATGCGCAGAACAGTTGTACTAGAAGGAAAAAGCAAACAAAAAGTGTGTACAGAATGGCATAGAAGTGTTGTTGCCAGTGTTAATAAAGGCAGAAGGAAACTATGCTTAGAAATTCAGGAATCCCAAAAAAACAAGGTTCAAGGATTCCTGTCTTTCTTTATGAAGCTTACTTGTAGTCTGATATGGCACTGTGATCTGTTTAGTGTCTTACTTTTGCACGTTTCTTTATTTTTTCAAAGTGCTTTCACACAAAACTGTTAGTACTACATGTATTTTATTGAAACTAAATATAATTCTGCCCAGTGACACAAAACTTTTTGAAAAATGTATAATGAATTTATTAAAAATAGTCAACTTTTCGTGTTTAAATGCTGCATGTATTTTATGAAAACCATAACACATATTCACACAGGATGAGCGTGCACGGTGTGGAGGTTATATGATATATTATTTTACAGCTATGTTAGCTGTATATAAAATTTGTTGTGTTTGTTTTTATATGTCACTTGAAGACACTTCAGTCGCCTTGGGTATGCCCATCCTGCATGAGTATCTGCTATGACATTTGTAAAAAAATAAGAGCAGTATCAGTTATGCATAAGCGCATTTTGACTGTTCAATTAACCCTCAAAGACCCACTGTGCCTTATGTGGCACATGAGATTGGTGTTTCCAAGCGATATGTAGACATGACTCCTCAAAGAACCAAAGTACAATGGCACATATATTATACATAACAATAAATAGTCTATACAGACAGTAACATTATGTCAAAAAATATCTAAACCATTTACTCAAAATATCTAAAAGCACCGGCTGTGTCATCGTAGCAACATTACTACTCTTGGGACTTAGAGGATTAAGCTACAATAATGTTTATAATTTTAATGACTTCTCACTGGTCCTTCTGGTTTTCTCTGAATTATTTCTGGCAGAGGTTACTGACCATGCTCAGACTGTTGGCAGTGGCAAGTCTACGAGGGATAAGGGCATACATTAGTGGTTATAAGATTACTCTCTTTGAGTGAACTGGCTTCTCCTCAAAAGAATGATGTTAGTTTTCATAGCATAACAGGTGTTCTGCACATGTCTAAGAAATTCATTCAAGCAAAATTAAATATATATCAAAACAACTTTTCTGCATGAGTGCATGGCTGACTTATTCAAAATACAAGTTAGTATGATAGTCTCTAGATTGACACCCTATGGGTGACAATAAAAGCTTCAGAATAGTGGATCAGCTTAAAGGGCTATCAGCACGTTTATTTACTAGTGATGGCAGTTTCAAAGTAAGCACAAGTCATTTTGTTATGGCAGTTCAAACTCTTGGCATGGAATCAGCTCTAGTTAAACTGGTTTGCTCTTTTTAAAAAAGCCCTGTCACTAAAACTCTTTTATTTAATGGAAGTACAGTACATCTGAGAACTTGAACAATAATTTCAGTGATATTTTTAATCCATGGTCTTGCACAATTCCTACAACTTGGCCAGGGCATCACCATGTATTTGTCATTATGCATAATTTCAATGTATATTAACTGCTGAAAGTCAAGTGTAAAGCATATCTGTCATGTATATTCAGTGGGAGCATTTAGCAGGAAATTCTTGATAAATACTATATATTTCAAATGTCATTCCCACAGGCCAGTACTTAATATCATAAACTGCTGAAACGTTTTCCAGAACCACAATTCTGATGACTTTTCTCACTGCATTCAAGCAGAAGAAAAGTTTGGAAGATTACATGTCTAAATCTGGCTGGATTTCCAGTGAAAGAGAAAGGGAGATTCCATGTGATGATGGGACTAATTTTAAATTTGCGACATGTGAATATAGGATTGTAAAGCTGGGTAGGTGGCTGATCAGGGGTAGAGGTAAAAGTGTTGGAGTTGTTTTTGTTGTTGAATTTGGCTTCCTGTTGGTTGTTGAAAATTCTCTAGTCTTCAATTATGTGTGAAAAAAAAAACCAACCCTGCTTATGAAAACCACCCTATAGCTACCATTTTAGCATTTTTTTTTCCTTAGTGTTATTGTCATTTTTATTGATTGAAAGAACCTGCTTTGTGATACACATCTGTAAAAAATAATTTTGACTTGCATTCAATTCCATAATGTTGAAATAATTCATGAGGTTAACTGTGTCATGCAAGACAGAGGAAGTACATAGTTGGGACAGTAAAAAGGTTTATGCTTCACAATTATAAACAGATATCTTGCAGCCAGACAAAATGAGCCATATGTTATCGAACTAAGAGATATCGGGTTCTGAGAGTGAATAGGGTCGTCCAGTGTCAATATTTGTGCACAAAACAACTGATTTTATGGGTAAATGGCCATAATTGTGGACATGTTTACATGTTTTTGGGGCATATTAGATGAATTATACAGCATAAAATTGTTCAGTTTTATTAGAATCTTTTGATCATTTCATTGGGGACACCTTGTCACTTCATACAATTATTTCCCAGGCCGAATAATGCTAGATCATAAATTTTTTCAGCCGGTGAAAGTACACAGATTAAGTATTGATGCCAATAACTTCAGTAAGTCATATAGTGACTTTTGGCTCGTTTTGACTGGCTGCAGACAACTAGAAGTGAAAGTTTGAAAGCTTGAGCTGTACAAACTACTTTACACAGTAATGTTATAGACATGTAGTTAATAATACATGTAATTGAGAGAACTGTGGAAAGTTGAAATTTGAAAGCTCATGGTTTCATCATGTGGTTAACAGCTAAGTCATCACAATCACCAACAAATGTGACATATATTGACTTCTATTTAACACTTGGTGTACCACAGTCCCGTCAAATTAAGTACTATTTCATCCCGAGTTCTGTGACTCAGCTATGCCAAGGAAAAGTAAATTGGGTTGCAATAATGCAACCGTGATACACAAACTATTAACCTCTGACTGAAACCGACTGTCTTGGTATCATTATACGAGGAACAATACTTGTTTTAGAAATACTGTGCCAAAGTGCTCACGTTGTTTGGG
>JAWQUT010000300.1:236257-290030 GCA_033807755.1 Ellobium chinense | reverse complement strand
GGGGGGGGGGGGGGTCCATATAGTTCGAATCAATATATTCTGTGAGACGTCATTCCGTATGGTCGTGCTCAGTGATAAGAACAAACCCTGAATAACCAAATTACTCTCTTACGTCTAAGCCTATTACAACTGAGAGGGTCGCTCAGTGATCTCATCTTGCTTTTACAGCTTATGCACATCCCTTTGCTGTTCAGAAACACTACTGCGGTATTACTCTTGCTGGCATGTGATGTCATATGCCCACAAATCAGGTCAAAGGGCATCTAGACAAGATAAGCATAGACAGCTCAGCTTTCAGCCAGCAATTGCTGGCAGATGAAACACCATGGCATGTGTTACAGGTCTGCCCTCTCCTGGCAGAACTAAGAGAACAGTTGTGGCCATTGCCAGATGACTATGAGACGAAGCTATGGGGGAACTGCACAGACCTGCAACTGACCATATGGTTCATGGCCCATAGCAGTCTGCTAGAATGACCAGGGAACACTGAAGAAGAAGAAGAAGGTCAAAAGACAAATGAATTTTTTTACACAATTTTAGGCTAATTAGGATGAGAGTATTAGAATGTATGGTAAAGCTCAGAAACTTAAGGACATAACCTTTTTATGAGGTTGTTGGTCTCTTTAACTAATATAAATGTTTCAAGCAATGTGTCGTTTTTTTTTGTCTCTTAACCTCATTTCTTTTTGTGAGGAATAGGATGTCATATGTCAATACATCATATGTTTGATGTGTGTACACAGCGGCAGTGTTTCTGAATAGTAAGCCAGGGAATGAATTGTCTTTTGTGTTTTTTTGTTTGTTTTTGTTTTGCTTTTTAAATTATTCAGTACATGATTTGACTATGACATTGTTGCTGACATGTAAAAAAAACCTAATTGTTTGCACTCATATTCACTATCTGGCATCCAGTTATTTCTTTTAATGAAGCTGCTCATCTGCTCATGACATTGTGATGGTAAAGATGAATGTTTTTGATGTTCAGGCATGTTTGTTATCAAATGTCTCATGACTTAGTGATGGTTAAAATTCAGATGCTTTCGGCATTCTTGCATGTTTGTTTTGACAGAGCTTACAGCTCATAACATTTCGATGACAAAAGTCAAACATTTGTGGCATTCTAGCATGTTTGTTATGACAAAGTTCACATCATTCTCACAGTTTAAGACAAACACCAGCAAGTGCTTAAAAAAACTTGCAGCTTGATGTGTTTAAATATTATCATCCGCATCATGACTTTGAAAAAATTGTTTTAATGAGTAATGTGAATGCATCTTTAACGTGTACATGTTTTCAGTCTTCAGGACTATGTACAAAATGTAAGTTGTGGAACTGATACCAAATGAATGTTACATAAATATGTGTAAACATTTGCTGTATACATCGTATCCACTTTTCATAAGAGTTAAAGCTTTTCTTTTTTTAAAAATCCAATTGGCACTGTGTTAAGCACAATTCCCCTCTTTACATAGTTGAGTCAGTGTAATGTTTTCATGCCAGTATATGTACCGCATCTTGTTAAGTTGAATAGTCATGTTCCTGACTACACTAGACTCAACAGTTTTAGTGTATGTTTGCTTTGCTGGTCCCAGAAAAGCCACATACATCTGATAGTTGAAATCTTCAGTTGCCAAGCTTTTTTGAGGTTCATGTCAGTATGTGAAATAGCATGGAATGGGGATGTGGGTGTCCTGTGCAGTGTGGCCCCTTTTGACAAGCTGTTTGCATACCAATGAATAGACAATGGAAACATAATGGATATTCGTGGTTTGTGAAAACCTTGACGATACCACTACTGAACTGAATACCCTAAACAATGTCACTGATACTGTTTTTGTATTAGTACTGTACATTCACTGAGATCTGACCAGCATTACTAAATAGTCCGTAAATTTGACTGTATATCTCAATGCTTGTATGAGCTTGTACAGAGTTGTAAAGCTTAATTATGTCTGTAAAATGAGAAAGAAAAAAAAGTGATGAGTGGTAAAGCTTAATTGCATCTGAGAAACAAGAAGTTTGCAGTTTGTGAAATGAGTTTGACAAAGTTTGTTGAGAATTATGAAGGATTCCTGCATGTACATTGTAGATAATGTGAGATTGGGTCGCTGCGAGGAGCCAGACAGATCTGTAATTTTCTGATGTGGATGTGCTTTGGTTATATAAAAGCTGTTAACCTGTTGTAAACTGGTTTAATACCAAACAGGGGTTTCCAATCTTTCGTGATAGGCCTGCCCCTCAAGACAACCTGGCATTTTCACATATCCCTTCACCACCACCAAAATTCACTTATAGAGATGTAAGGTCAATCAAAACCCCACTTTTTTTTTTAAATTGACAAAGAATGCTGTTTGTCTACCCCCAGATTTTGGCACGCATGATCATAGGGTAGTTTATACCCCAGGTTGGGAACCCTTAGTTTAGCAGACAATTATGAAATGAGTGACACTTCAACAGACAGACATGTTGTTCATGTGATGTTCTGTTCTAGCTTATAGAATCTCGTTTTATCTAGACAAGGTTAACCCTTCTGCAACCACCATAATGTTTCAAATTAGAATTAAAGGATTTACATGAGCATTTCACATCTTAGTTTTGCCATGTAGTATCGCTAACTAGCTCAATTTCCAGTTAAAGTAACAAGACTGATGAAGTGCTTTGTTTCCAAGATGAAAGTGGACCCCTTCTTGTCTGAATTTCTAGGTTTTCATGACTGTTGCTGAAAACACTTTTTATATGGAAAGCTCTTTATCTGAGAACTTGGGGAACTGTCAGCATTTATTTTTTGTCTATGGCCTGGTTCCATCTGTTTGTTCAAACTTATTTTAAAAGCAAATAGAGCAGCCTGTTTCATATCAAGATACAGGAATGGCAGGATGCTGAAATGTTTCAAAGAGTCAGAAATCAGATCTGAAAATTTAAAAAAAAATGTTTTTTAATAAATGAGCGAACAGAAAGAATAATAAACAGCCTCCATTTTGAATAGAGACCTGTATGTTAATCATAGGGTCCTTTGATTATTCATTCAGTGCTGTCACCTCAGTAGATTATTTTGATGTCTCTGCAGTCACCGTGAACAGTGGATTTATGTCAGTTTATGACAGAAGAAAAGGACACTGTTGCCAAGCACAAGAAAGGCACATGAAGTATTTTCTTTTAAGTCTAGTGTTTCTGAAGGGGAAAAAATATTATTTTGATTTGAAAAAGAAATTGTGCTGTCTATATAGTAATAGTTCAGTTTACAAAATGAACAGGCCAGGTGGTGGAATTCTGGACATTGAAGAGTGTTAGTTTCATCTTGTGTTTAGAAGAGTTAGTCGATTGTGCCAGTTTCTTGTGTCTTTTCTTTACATAGTGGTTTCCATGGCATTGTCTAGATGACATGAACATCACATGAGCACATTAATGTTATTCTTGTTATCACAAGTAGCTGTGAAAAACATGTTTTCGTAATATAGTTACAATGATAATAAACATTTGAACCCCGAACTTTAGATTGTATCAACAAGATACATGGATGTTCTATGTGTGTACAAACTCAGACAGACAAACTGACACACGAGAAGACTGACAGATCGTAAACCAGAGGCCAAAATGTGTTTTTTTTTATTGATATTGTTAATTTAATGATCATGACTTCACTTTCATCCATGCACAGCACTGTTTTGATTTGTAAATGTGTAAATATTTGCTTTGGTTATTTTGGCTTGTTATGAAAATATGAGGCTTACAGTAACATCTTCCAAGCATTTTTCCATTTCAGTTCATACTAAGTTCTTGTGTGAACATGCGGCAAAATTCTGCATACCCAACATCACATATTGGTATATTTTGTCTTGACCACCAAATTATTTTAGCAACAAGAGCATAGGACATCAGGCAAAATCTTTAAGCTTAGGCACATCCTTGGTTAGCAAATATTTCAAGAAATAAACAGAGTCGCTTCCACTTAATGGTTGTTTGCTCAGTTATGACATCCACTTGATAGCACTGTCATTTTCCAGATCACACAATGCTGTATTTGTAAAAGTCATCCCTGTCAAGTACAATATATTCTGTGCTCCCATTTTGTTGCGTTTAGGCGGAGAGTACTGTGCATGTATATAAAAATCTCTGCCTACCAGACTTGGTGAGGAAAGTTGGCTTTGTGTAGGAAATTTGTTTTCCGTAATAATTTTCAAGTGGTAATTTTCATCCCAAGATTTTCCTGTCATGCTATCATCTTAATCATCCAGTCTGAAAACATGCTGTCAACGGAAAACTTTGTCCTGGAAATGTGGCACTCAAATGTTAAAAACATAATTCTGGTGAAAGCACTGATGCATCCGGATAATATAAGAACATGTTGGTTGCTCTCTCCTTCTCCCCCTCCTGTACACTGGAAGCTTGTCAGGCTGATCAAGGCGTGATGGTCAACAAAACCACTCTTTGTTTATGTAGCCCTGCCAAGCAATATGTAAATCTTGCATACTTCCGCTGTCATGAATAGAGCTTTGTAGTTCCAGTAGGTCAACTAGTGCTGTTTGGCAGAATGAGTCATTTCAGTCTTGTGTGCAGAATAAAATTTTATTTTGAATGCACAGTCGAGCATGAATACCTTGAATACATATTAGAAAATCTATGGCTGCTGCACAACTCTGCATTCTCAAAAATGGTGGCATATCAGATTTCATTGTTGTTTGTGAGTTTATCATGAAAATACATAGGTGCTATATGAACATGTCCTCTTTACTTAATCAGAGAATGATGCTTTCATAAAGGAAGAAAAATATACATGACTGTATTCCACCCATAGGAATGCACGGGTGTTTTGGATATGTGACTGTTATTTTTTTTTTTCTGTACGGTCTATAAGGACTTTAAACTGAATGCAGGTGGATTACTGTAAGCCTCACATTTTAAATACCATGCCAAAATTTTGTGTACACTGATGAGATGGGTGCTTGACTTGTTTATAGTATAACATTTGTTATTTTTTTTGTTTTTTGTTTTTGTTCACATATCTTGTACATTTCATTCTTGGAATTCTCATTCATTATTTCACCTGCAATGCCATGAAATGCAAAATAATGTGAATGTTTTGAACACCATTGTATCCTTAACAATGAGGGACTGTGTGTCTCATTTGCTGCATTAGGAAAATCTCGCTTACTCAGTGTTAATAATGGATTCTTGTATACAGGCACACTGTGTAGAAATATCAGTATAAGTTTGGACTGCTAACCCCATTCTGCTCCAACATAGTCATGACTCTGATCTGTTGCTTATCAGTTTCCTATCAGTGCTTCTAACCAATAACTCCTTCAGAACGTCTATGAGAGGAACAAATCTTCAAGATTTAAAAATATATGGGTTTGGTATATATATCCATAAAACTATCCCTCATAGTTCTCAGAACATACATTATGTTTTATGTCAGCGTAGTTCCACTGGGAGGAAGGCACACTGGGGGGAAGGCAAAGTTTGTCTCAGATTCATTTGTCTGCTGAGTTTCTGTATATCTTAAGACTGGAAGTCGGAGTAGGTTTGTCGGGGCTTCTGGTTTGTGATAAGACCGACTCAAAGCCTCTGTAAAATTGTGAAAATATTTCATGAAGGTTTATTGCACAGGCAGCAACTTGTGGAGGTTGTCACAGATCTTTGTTGATCAACAGCCTTATTGATTTACAAGATGAGGCACATGCAAGTTTACCTGGTGAAACTATGAGCTTTTGCATAATTAACACATCTTGTGCACAGCTAGTTAAAAGTTAACAGTTCTGTTTTGAGCTCAAGTATTAAATGATACATTTGAGCAATTCCAATGTACATATTAATGATAAAGTGCAACCTGCCAGAGTAAATAAACTCAACATGACAATAAGCCCACCAAAAGTCACCAAACAAAAGAAACTCAGATAGGAAGTCTTCATGTCGATTTTGAGCAACAGGAGCAATACATAATTGACACTTTTATTTTTCCCAATATGATAGAATCACATTTCACTATAGAACTAAATGATATGGTAAGTGAAAGTTCACACATGATGTGTGTCTCGGAAACAAATGGATCTTGTGGGTCAGGGAAGGCATATAACTTTTATACCAACTTCCGGAAAGTTTTATCAGATGTACATTATGGACCAGCAGTTATAATACATGGACAGAGCAGTTTGATACCATGTCAGCAGAGAGTTTATGTTTTCACTGTGGTAGATTTAAACAGTCATATAAACTACAGTACACTCACGACATTTTTCTGATATTAATGTCTGTTCCATATGCTATCTCACAATGAATATGGCTTTGGAAGCCAATACCATGATAAAAATATAATCTCTCTAGTATATGAGTTTGATCTCTTGAGACATGGCCATGAGTTGTAAAATATCTTGTTGCTTGTAGGGTTGAGCCACACAATTCTAGCAGGGTCCACTTTGTGGAAATGAAGGGCAGTCCAATTTGGTTCTGTTGTAAACTGCAACACATTTACAGGAATGTTCTACTGACAAATTGGAATTTATCAAACATGTTTTTAAGGCCATTTAACAAGGTGTTCAAATTACTTGTTCAAATTGAAGACGAGGTCATGTTACTGTCATGAGTTTTACATGTTCTTGTTAAGTCTGCCCTTGTCCAGTGGAAATAATAAGATCTTGTTCTGAACTCCCTGCCCAAGACCTAGATTAGAACAAGGTTAATAGGGCCTTATAATTGACAGTAACAGTAGTCTGCATTTGGGCTGTTATTTCAGGAATGACACCAACTATGATTAAACTGGCTTTCCCTTTTTTTAAAATCACTGTCATTGAAAACCCCTTACATAACTTAAATGCTGTATCCAAAAAGACACCAACTTTTTCATTTGCATTTTACCTTGTCTTCAGGTTATGAAAGATATGAATTGCCATGCATTAGGACTTTTGAATTCCCACATTTCAGGAGATTTATGGAATCTTGTACTTCATTATTTTACATTTGAAGGTGGGTCAAAGATCATACCCTATCATTGATATCACAGTACCTCAGTTTCAGTTTCAAACACGCATATAGGGTTTTGCCTTTGACCTTGAATATGAAAATGAAGTATGTGATTCGGAGTCTAGACCTACCCACTTGAAATACGTCTTGGCCTTAAAAATCTGTTTCATTTTTTTGTGGCAGTTTGTCACTGCTGACTATTTCCTCAGCACTTGAGAATAATCTCTTGTCAAAGGCTATGCACAGTATAGTTACAAGCGGCACAACACTAGAAGTAGTTCTGCTGCTTGGACCTGTGACATTATGACTACAAACAAAATCATGCACGATTCATAAATTTATTGCAAAAATATTTCATCTCAAATAAACCAGTCAGAATCAATGTCACATTGAGACTCATCAAGTTTGATGTAGAATTTCATGTATTCTTGTAAATTTTAAATGTTTAGGCGGTCTTGCTCAAATGTGTCCTAGCTTGCCTGCTTGTTTGTTAGTATGGCTGGTCACAGTTTATGTAATTAGTGCATGTAAAGTTTCATTTTTCTGTACAGTTTCTTTTGCTGCTTGTTTACAAGGGGGAAATATGTCATGAGGCAAGGGACTTTACACTTAATAATAATAATTTTGGGTAAAGGCACTTCACTGCATTAAGCCTCTGCTTGCAATAGGAATCATTAATCTCATTTTCTCTTAACTTAGTGTCAAGTTTGCATATATTTGCATAAAAAAAAATGTAATACTATATACCCATCTTTTGTAAGTATGCAATATCGGCATCAGGCTAATGGAAAGCAAGATTAGTGATCCCTGTCACAAGCAGAAGCCTATGCTGTGACATGCCTTGACTCCAGTCCTTGGCGTGTAAGAAAAGTGTGGGCTGTCCCTCCCTCATGACTGTTTCCTGCTACCTGATCATTCTCACACAATGTAAAATGGCAATCATGAAGCAAAACAAAACAATGAAAAAAAAAAGCGACAACAATAAATCTTTGGAGTTCTTGTCATTAAGTAAAGTTTGAATTGTTGTTGTTCTTTTTTTGTGTGTCTTCTACTTGTTATTATTTGCACTGGTGTGGTGGTTTGTGATGTGACTGATGTATGTATGCCCAAAGTATTCCTCATTTTGTGATAATAATAATACATAGCATTTATATAGCGCTCATCCCTGTAGATACAGGCTCTGATGACCTCTCACAAATAAAAGCAATGCCATCAGCATCTCGTGCCTCCCCACAAACATTATCACCATCATCATCATCACCATCATCATCATCTGCAGCAAGGATTTAAAGAAATCAAAGAGTTTCATCCAAACCAGTGAAGTCAAGAATTAAGAAATTGCACTTTAATACTTAAAATACCCTGGTCTCAGTATATGAATTATGTACGGAATTCTGGACCAAAAGTGCTCCTTTATCAGGTTAAAGACTGACATAAATGAGTAAGAAAAAACGTAAAGTGAGTGGACTTAGAAGTGCTCACGGTGATAGAAATGTGAGAAAAAGTCATCATTTCATCATCTGTCTGTGTTGCCTGGTTAAACTTTACTGACATTCAGTATACAACGCCTCTGCTCCTTGCTGTAGCTGTTACCACCCATGTCATGATGCTTGGTGAATGATGGTGCATAGGTGTTCTGGAGACTGTTTTTGGAGTCAGTGTTTCCTAACTGGTTGGCTGTATGCAAATCTTAAGAGGTTTGTAAACACTGATAGTATGGTGATGGCTGTTTTTTTCCCTATCATTTAAGTGGAGAGAGGGACATGATCATGTAAGTTCTCGCATAGCCATAAGTTTTGGCCGGGTGGATTGAGTTGTTGTTATTGTTGTTGTTGTTGTTGTTGTCATTGTTTATCCAGCAGAGAGGGAGAGGAGTGGTTGTGGGAACTGCAGGCTCGTAACATCGTGAGAACTTCACACACTTCACAGATGTCCCGCTAATCTATCTTTGCTTTCTCTCTCTTGCTCGCTCTCTCTCTCTCTCTCTTGCCCTCTCTTGCTCTCTCTCTCTCTCTCTCTTGCCCTCTCTTGCTCTCTCTCTCTCTCTCGCCCTCTCTTGCTCTCTCTCTCCCCCCGACTGACATGGTGATGACGTCACAATCAGAAGGTGATGACAGGAATAGCGCCATAAAAGCGGAGAGGGCTAAGCCCGTGAGTTCCTTGACTCTGTCCTTATCTTCACACATACACCGAGTGCACCCTGCAGGGGGCATTGATAATAGAGTCGCTGCTCCTTTGTGCTGACCTAGGCCGGGTCAAAAAGTAATCATCTACCCGGGTAATCATGGGTATTACTAATTCCCCTGCACCATGAGTATTTCTGATAGGCACCGGGAAGTAGTAATCATTTAAATTATAGGCCTGTACTCACCAGACAAAACGCGTGTAAAGTATGTATGCCATATCTGGCTAGAAAAAAAAAAAGGTGCGTTTTCTCTAACAACAACAACAACTTCACGATCCACTATTCATTAAATAAACAAACACTGTCACAGGCACATCAAGTACCTCTCTGGGCCCTTTGCTTGTCTCCCCTGGCAAGAAGAAACTGCTGCTGGCTGGCTCGCATTGACTTGATGAGTGACCATTTTCCCAGATACCGCTCCCGACGAGAAGTAGGAACTACTCGTATATATAATCAAGTAATCAAGTAGACCAATACCCGGTACCCGTGAACATGATTACTACAGGTACTATTACCCGTGATTGCTTTCTAGAACCAAGTTTGGCAGAGGCTTCCTGGTGGCTTAGTTCAAAATTTCCTTGCCGCTCGTTACGTAAATAGGCAAAACAGATTTTCTGGAATGAAGGATTAGACTAATTCAGTCAGAGGCATTTCCAAGATGTTGTCACATCATCAACGCCTGTAGCTCAAGATGGGCAAACCTCAGAATGATACCAAAATAATTGGTATAATGGGTATGCTGAAGGATAACGAAGTGGTTGTTCGAAATTGTTAAAGTAAAGGGCAAATCACTTGCCAAGAAATATAAATGCGTTGGTTCGATTCTTGGCAGACTGAGTGTTTGTTTTTTGTTTTCGTATCTCTGTGGCGTAAAAGGTGGGGTTGGTTGGGATACCCAGTGTATTGGACTTTCCTAATTTATTCAGTATGTTAGCTTGACTTGACACCGATGTAGCAGCGAACATCGGAACTGCTGTAAACACTTTATAAGTTCACCGATAAAACCAATGCCCCCCCCCCCCCCCCCNAATCAATAATTTTAGGCAATTATGCCAATTCTATAATGACTCTTCTCCTGTAACCTGTAACCCGTAACCCAGTCCAAATGTCCTTTGTGTGACGGTAAGCGTGATACGTTTTGTTTCGGCGCTTTTCGGAGTGGAAAAAAGGTTTACTTTTTGACGTATCTATGCAGAAACTGTAGTCCATAAATCGTAAACAATCTTGATCCGATTGATACGAGATTCTTCTGAGAGGAGGAAGTCTTTCTTTAGCAGTACATACCTAACTCTTTGTGGAGAAAACCAGCTGCGACTCATTGAATTTGAATACTGTTTTGAGTTTGGTAAAGACAATTCTGCTACAAAACTGAATAGCACAACAATAGAGGACAAACTTATCTCATCTCGTCCATGCGCGCAAAAATGCAATGCTACTGTCTTGTCAATCAGTTATTGAATTAGACTGTCAGGTTCATACTTTAAGGCTGTTTCAGAATTGCGCAGTTTAGCTTAGATTATTTTCCCCCTTTACCAGAAACGTCCACAGGGAAGTCTTCCTGTCCCAACTCACTCAGGAAGTCCAACAACAAGATAGGGCCTAAGCATCTTGTAAGCAGAAAATGGCGATGAAGGAAAAGCTGGCCAAGAGTGCAAGCAGCGTAGAATTAACGGAAGCTCTTGTCTTAACACGTACCCGAGCACAGGATTTGGAGAGTGTCAAGAAACTCAATTGCTGGTGAGGTTTGCATAGAAACATACAGAGAGTTCACTGCTCTATATCCTATTAGCATGCCATTAAAAGTCTTCGTATCATCTCCTCTTTCTCCCTCTTTGAAGACAGGACTAATTCCTGATCCTTTGAACTATCCATTAGGAAAAGAATATGACGACAAAGCCGCAAGCTCTGTGTTGGCACCCATTGTCACCCATCGGCACCTTTTTTCTTGTATCTGTAATGGAAACGAAAATTCATCTGTGTAGAACTTGGACCGTGGGCTGGGTGCAGTAACTAGCTCTTGTGAGAATGTTGTGCATGATTAATATATGTTGCCAGTCAGAACAAATATCACCTCCATGGATCAAAGACTTGAAAGAAAAATTCAACTGGGTTGTGTGTTAGACACATACAGTATTCAAACTCAAAGTGAATATAATGGCATGGACATTGCATCCTACATCAGATATTAGACGTAAACTCTCATTATAAAAGGCATTTTCAAGGCAGGAATTTATGATTGTTTGATAACTGAGTTTGCATTTAAAAGCTAAGTCAGAAGATGCTTAAATCATAATAAAACAAAATTTGCTTCTCAGTTCTCAGAGAGATTGAGTGAATAGAGTGTATCCATCCATCAGACCCAGATTAAACAAATTGGACAAAGGACATAATACAGTTGGGTTTTCCAAATTGGAATCTATTGATTTCCTTGTTTGGATTAACAGATTTTCTTTAGTACAAAATTTTAGGAAAGAGAAAGAGACAGTCATATTTATTCTGAATTCCCCAAGCGACTGCTGAATATCATTGAAGTATGACTTCATTAATTTTATCTAGAATTGCAAATAGTTTACCATGTAACTTATCTTACACCTTAGCCTTTTGTTTGTTTGGTGTCAGGAGAGGAGTATCCGTTTGATACTGACTCAGTGCTCATAGGCCATCAAAGTATACAAATAACGTACACAACCAAATGAGGTAGTATTTCTGGTCTGGCAAGGATTACTATTCCAGTTATATCACACTCCTACGACTGGGTAATAGATGATACAGTCAAAAAATAAAAAATGGCCTCTTTTGATTTTCATGCTAGTTATCAAAGAACAAAGCAGACAAGAACATAAATGTACACTTGCATTTCCAGGTTTTATATATTTGTAATTGAAAACATGAATATCCAGATTTATCGATGTGATTTTAGAGAAAAATTGTCTCTGTCTACAGTGTTTGGTCAAGCAGGTTTCCAGTTTCCTAGAGTCCAGATTAACAAGACATAACTGTAAATGAATCCATCATCAGCTTTCACAAGTATTTGGCTTCACATTGTTGTTAAATTTTATCAACAGGGCCTCAAATATTGGCGATGTGAATGTGGTACGTCGCATGCCAAACTTAGAGGTTTGCAGTTTGAGCATCAACAAACTCACAACATTGCGGGACTTTGCACACTGTTACAAATTACAGGTAACGAACACAGCCTCATTGAGATATCATTAGTTGGGTTGTTGGTTTTTTTTTTTTGACATTGGAAACTGTCCTGACAATAGAAAGTTTGTTGGACAGTTATTATTTATTGCAGCAAATGAAACCTTTATGAAAGCTAAATGTTGTGATGCAAGCTATTCAAATAATGTGCTCCATACCTAAACGTGCTTGATACTATCAATCACTTTTTGATTAATGTGTTGTAAGTTTTCCCACCACACAGCTAATGAAATTTTGAGTGACATATAAAAAATATATATTTAGTACCATCTGCAATATAAAGTCGTAAGTATGTTTCAATTATGAGTTCTGTAAATATTTTATAAATACAGAGGTGTACGGATAATGTGTACACCTTGGGACCGGCCAAAAATATACTTATTAACAGAAATATGTGTTAACCATACACATACCATATTAACTATGCTCCACTGTAAGTAAAGTTGACTCCACTTTATTGAGACCTCAAGAAAGCAAAAAAAAAAAAAATTCAATTTTCATGGGAAAATCAATTTTTTTTTTTTTTGACATACCACTGCTTGTGAATTGATGGGATTGGCAGGTCTTCTTAAGGTCTTATCTCATGCACTTGCANAAGCCATTATTTAGAGGACAAATTCAATTTAATTCAAGTTGAAAATGATAAAGATGAGTCAACCGTACGCGAGCGAGCGAGCACACTGGGGAGGTCACGAGGGCAGCCTCTTCTTTATTTACCATCACAGTGCAATGGGCCAGTGCATTGTATATACAGTATACACTGCTGCCGAGATGTTTAATTATCGATCGATTTTTCAGCCGAGCCCTCCCGCTTCTCTTCCCCCTACTGTCTTATCGGCGGTGGTGTAATACACACGCCCTACTTATTGTGCTACTTATTGGCACCCGCAATGTCCAGTTTTATTGCCTCTCTCTATCCGCGGCACCGTCTTGTTTGTTTTTCAAGCCGTTGGCGTTGTTTAGTACCACGCGGGGAAGACGCCAGGAGGTGATTTTGCTTCTGTGGCAGCGCTGAGCAGTTGGACTAATCAGAAATGGGCATTAATTACTTCGTCTTATGCAAGGATAATTAATAGGCGCAAAGAAGGAAAAAAACCGATTATCTCTTTTTATTTCGACTAATAAATAATAGGAGGTATCCGGTTTCGACATACATGAACTCGACTGTATGTGTTAACCATACACATACCATATTAACTATGCTCCACTGTAAGTAAAGTTGACTCCACTTTATTGAGACATCAAGAAAGCAAAAAAAAAAAAAATTTAATTTTCATGGGAAAATCAATTTTTATTTTTTTTTTTTGACATACCACTGCTTGTGAATTGATGGGGTTGGCAGGTCTTCTTAAGGTCTTATCCTATGCACTTGCAGCTTTTTGGAAACATGAGTTGTTTTATTATCATTTGGCAAATGGAGAAAGATGTTGCTCTTTCAATTTTCTTACATTACCATCCCTTCTTTCTTGTTGTTTAATTACAGGCTCCATCCTCTATGTTGTTTAGAGATAGTGCTTCATCTATTTTATAATTTGGATTTTCCATTCCACAATCTCTTATGCTGTCCACATATTACTGTTTATTCCTGTCTGTTGCTCACAATGTAGTTTATCTTTCTTGTTTATTCACCAAGGGCTGACCCTGTTTAGATTTCAATCTCATTAAGTATTTGAAAATTTCATTTTCAGGAGCTTTATGTTCGAACAAACAGTATTCAGGAGCTTGGTGACATTCATTACCTTAAAAATCTACACAAACTTCGCTCTCTGTGGCTGTCAGAAAACCCTTGTGCCAACAGAGACAACTACAGAATGACAGTATTGAAAACCCTACCTCATCTACAGAAATTAGATAATGTTGGTAAGTAAGGCATGCTTCATATTTTTTTCTCTGATGTTTTTCTTTTGAATATGTAACATGAAGCAGTGAAAAGAACTTATCTGTCAGTGATGTGCCCAGCCATTTCAGCCACTTACATACTGTTACCTTGTTATGTAAGTTGCCAGCTGACTGCTTTGATGTCAAGTTAACAGTGCAGCACTAACAATTTCCAGTTGCGTAGGCAGTGATGGATGTATATGGGCCTTGAGTTAGGAACAGAGGCAGGTTTTAGCATAAGTACATTATGGCATAAAAATCTATGCATATTGTCCTGGGATTCAGCTTTCCAACTGCTCTTAATTTGTGGTACTGGAAAAAAAATGTGAAGATGTATTTTTAACACTTTTAACTCCTACATAAAAGGGATTGAAAATGATAACTTTTGTATCTGTCGTCCACAGTGGTTACAGAAGATGAAGTGGGAAGGGCAGAGAAAGAAGGAGATGATCTTCCGGTGCCAGATAATTTTTCATATTCCAGTGTCTTTAACGACGTCAGCTCAAGCTCTGAGGATTATAAAGATGGAGATAAAGCTGTCAGCAGTGTTTCAGACTCATCTGCAAAATGGGCCCTGCCTAGACGGAAGAGGCAGCAGAAGAAACGAGAGATTTTGGAGAGAGAAAGAAGAAGCTGTGATGAGGGAAGTGGTAGTGCTAGGAGTGGTGATGATGGAGGCAGTGGGGACACAAGAAGTAGTGGTGGTACTGGTCAGCAAGGGTCAAAGACAGGCGAGGATGAAACCAGTCCCAGGAGTGATGATACGGAAAATGATGTTGAGGATGGTGAAGATGATGGGGCAGATGGAGAGAGCCATATTGATGCTGAAGAAAGCCAAGGAGACAAGCTCAGTGAGCAAGAGAAGATTGTGAAGACTTGTAACTCAGATGAAGGGGATAGATGGGCAATGAGTGTCAAGAAGGACAATGGCTTTCAGTGTCACAGCATGGCTCATCAGGATTCTGAGAGTGAGGGGCAGGATGATGGAAATGCAGTAATATCTAGTGACACAGAGAAAGATGGAGATGTTAACAGCAACAAATTGCCTTGGAGAAACTTTGGAGGGATCAAAGATGCATTTCCTGCGCCAGAAAAGTTGGAGAATGTTGACATTCTCCATTTGAGTAATGTTGTGGAAAGTTGTGAGTTTCCTGAAAATAGTTTATTTTCCTTAAAGGATGGTAGCATAGAGAATACCACTCTTACTCCAGCTTTATCTAGCAGCAATAATCACACTGAAGCGGATGACAATGCTGCAAAAATTGGCAACAACTTTGGTAGTGTGAACAATAGTACTGATACCAGTGTCAACAGCCTTAATACAGGCATCTGTGTTAACAGTCAGAATGTTCAGATATCATCAGCTGGAACTGATGCCAGGGACAGTCGTAGTGATAGATCAGAGAGATCATTACTTGATAAAATTCGGTTGGAAGATTCATTGGATGTGCGGGATTCAACTGAAGAGGATGAAAATGCTAAAGGAAAATTGGATTCACTAGATCTGGCTCTGGCAAATTTGGCATCGGAGGTTGCAAACGTTGGAGTGTCTGGTGGCAGAAAAGCTTGTGGGGTTAACTCTGAGGGATCAACAGCTGGGCAGACTGAGCAAGTGTTGTCTGACAGGGAGAGTAAAGACCTAGTAGACTGGGAAGAGCACAAGTAAGAAGTAGCTTTACCTTCTTGCTCTGCTATCTTTACATATTTTTTTGACATACAGTTCTCAATGATAGGTGCCATAATAATTTTTATGTCATTATCACACTCATGGATTAATTATTTTCCTTTGATGTTGACCTACGTGATAAGTATACATCAGTAATAACTTTATTTTGTCCAGTCACCTGATTCACTTATTATTGAGGTTTGACTGTGAAGGATGTTTAGACATGAACGAGGTATAATCTAAAACTGCTACTTTGATGGATAGTTTTGGGTAGAGAAACATATATCCTAGAGTAGTTTGCCTGTATAGAGAGAGAACCCAACAGGAACAGAAAGTGCTCTGTACTCTTCTTGGAGTGAGTTCCCAGTGAATTTTAAGCATAGTATTACATGAACATATCTCATCTTGCTGCTTGCAGAATAGTCTTATCAAAGTGAGATTGGTCAAAACAGCTAGGTTTTTTTTTTTGAGGGAGAAGCAAAGTTGGTGAGCTCTCTGAAATGCAGATATATTAACTCAGGGAGAGCAAAACATCATCACTCAAATTGTAACCAGTCTTCATTCTTTGGCTTCTCCTAATAAATCATCTCAATTCTATAGACTGGTCAATGCTTGATCAGAGCATCTCTGAGATGTAATTAACAATAAATGGTAGAAAATTTGAGGTTTATTAGGGGTGGTGTATATTGGTCTTTTATTCTCATGCACTGTTTTAATTCTCTTTATAGCCGTATGAGAGCACAACTTGGGGTAAGGCCTGTGGATCGAATACCTGGTCCAGCCAGATCCATCAACACAGAATTGGTGAAAGCAAGGGTAGGTAATGCCATGTCTCAAGGATGAAAATTATTGTATGTCAGATGGTTAGTACTAAAGTTTGGATGAGATCAAATTCACTCACACATCATTTAGTGTATTTGCTTTTGGTTACATGCCACCTACTGCTGGTCAGCAATTGTTTTGTTTTTTTGTTTTGACAATGTCATTACATCCAAATAAATCCACATTGCCAGAGGGGACATTAGAGTTAGACACCCCAAGTTGCTCAGTATCAGCAAGACCAGTGTTAAATTCAGAACAAAATTATATCAATATTTGTCTTTGAGTTTTAAGTTTGGAAATGCAATCTTATGCCTCAACACATATGATTTATGCTGGGAGAATGGCCATAGCACATCCACATAGACTTGACTGACCCTATACGGACCTCTATACTGCCAGAGATCACAAATAAATTAATTGAATCAGAGCTTGACTGTTAAAGAGAACTCCAAATGTTTCACAAGATTCATAAGCATAATTTCTTAGGGAAGTGAGAATGCCGTGTCAGTAACAATGCAGATTCTTCCTTATCTTTTCTCATAGAACAATGAAATCATAAGGTAGTGAAGGGGTGAAAGAAATAAGATTGTAATTGATTGTCCTCTTAGGGGCAAGACATACTCGTTGGTACGGCTGATAGCTTGGACTATATATCACATGCATGAACAGTACAAAGGGAAAGTGACATACCAGCACTCATATAACACCATGTAGCGCAAGATTCGAGCCTATTAAAATAAGTATGAAATAGTTTGCGAATGAGATGGAAATAGTACCTGGCTTTCAAGCTAGGGGGAACCAGGATGCTGCACGGCTGCAATTAATAAAGACTTTGTTATAAATTTGGTTTGTGATAATGTATTGTATGTATTATGTGTACTCTATTTCATATATATCATTATGAATGAAATATATGAAATGGTAGAGCGTTGTAAAACATATTCCCTTCAGGGAACAGAAAGGTGGATTTTACAGTTAACTCTGCGAAATTGCAACTATTCAGTGAAATGGACAAATCCACAATTATCTAGTGACTTTTATAGCAACATTTAGCATTTTATTTTGTGCAAAATGCAGCTAATAAGCTAAAATTGCAATTATCCAAACTGCAGTTAGACTGGGTTGATTGTGTGCATTTTAAGGAAATAATAGGAGGCACATAGTACAAACCAGCGCAGTTCAATCTTTACAGTGTGATGTTTTGAGTGTGCAGCTTGTGAAACTTAAGTATTTCTCATTCCACAGAACTCAAATGTCCTGCAGGCTGTGCTCTGCCTGGTTAAAGAGCTGGATAAGGACAGTTTGGACATTGTGGCCACAGCAGTCAAGGGAAGATTGGACAGTATGCACTGACTAAGAAAAGATTGAAGGTAGAGACTGGAGCCAGAGCCTTCTGCAGATTTATTTTGCAGAGGAATAAACAATATAAACAAAAAGAATACAATCCATAAGTATGCAGATAAAAATGTGGGTATCAGCACATTAAAAAAAAAGCATTTAGAGCCCCTTCAATAAAAAGCAAAGCAGATACTGCAACGCTGACATAGTGATTCTTAAAGTATGTCTGCTATGACAAATGAAATGCCTGCACTTACAACTAATGACAGTGCACTCTAGTTTTTTATTTAGTCATAAGGATGATCTTCTAAGTCCATGTACTTGCCCACGGCTAATTATGCTAGAAACAGTTTGAAAGAACTTTTCTTAGCTCAGTATACGTAGACTTATCAAACTGAACCATCCACTCAGAGCTCCATGTCAGAATAACTTCATGAATGGATTTAGGACCCCATTTAAGTTGTCGAATTTTTTTATCTAATTTTGCAACAGGCAACAAGAAGAAGTCACAAAGCTGGTTGCAAAAGAGAGCAAGGTGGATGAACAGGATTTTCACTTTTTTCATGTCTCTGTTTACATGGAGTGTCTGGTATTATAGTGACTTTATGAGAGTCCCAGCACTGTCAAAAGTTCTTGGGGATCAGATGTTTGAGGTGAAAGGCAAGTTCCAACATTATGTTGTAATCTCTACGCAAGAAATGGTTGGCAACAGATGTGAGTACCTTTTAGTTAGAACAGACTGATAGTTATATTGTAGTAACATTGTGAGATAAGGCAAGTTTTTACTACATTCCTAAGGGAGAGGCTTCTTTCAAACCCACAAAATTGCAAATTCTACCAGCTCTGAGTAGAGAATTTATATACATTATGAGTTCGTTCTTGTGTTGATTTTTGTTATGATCTTTAGGAACTTCTGACAAAAGTGTACAGTTACATGTATACATATATGGGTCATCAATTGTCTCATTGTTTTGCTTTTGTAAAAGTCCATTGGAAACGAAATTTCTTCACATCAAGGTGCAAACTTTAAGTGAATTTTTGTTATTGCAATATTTATTTGTATGTTGAGTATGAGTGTATATCATTAAAGTTAAATATGATTCTGCCCAGGTACGACACAAAACTTTTTGAAAAATGTATAATGGATTTATTACAAATAGTCAACGTTTCGTGCTTTACACTTTTTCAAGGCTGACAATTCAGATATAAGACGTACAAAGAAAGGCAAGTGAATATGAGTCTGAGGGCCAGAAATAGAAATAGAAATAGAGCAATTAAGAGATGTAGTGAAAGGGACTGAGATAAGTACATTGTCTGGTTTATTTAAAACTTTTGAGTGTGTGTGTATAAGTATTACTAGATATTCACCTTCAAAGATACAGCAAATAGCAAATAATGAAATGATCAAGATGTAGGTTTTGGGAGAGTTTTAAGAGAGATAAATTTTCACATATTTTTTAGAGGTAATGGAGAGAGACACTTTCTGCACAGGCCCAAACTGTTTGTGTACAATATAGATTGAGTTTCACATCTTGCCAATGTCCTTAGATGATTGTCCTTCTCATTTAGAAGTTTCAAAAGAGGCTCTGAGTTTCCTCATCAAAACTTGAGTGAATATATGATAAGGCAAAGTGTGAAAGCTTTTCATCGAATAACTTTCATCTGAGCCAGTATTTTGTTGACGTTATAATGAGACCCTCTTGAGAAAACTACAGTTTGCAGATCAGCTTTTTCCTTGTGATCATAACAGTATTATTTGTTGGAGTTTGATGTAACATAAACATTGGATCTGTCATATTTTGACGTGCAGTCATGAATATTGCCATAAATGGCAAACCAAAATATAAAACCAGTGTGTAGTATTCTGCAATCAAAGCAATATTTTATGGTATATGAAAAGGATGTATCTCTGTGTCTTCCTTCTGGTAACTTCTCATCACTATCATGACCATTCCTTAAGGTAATCAAACATATAAATCACATTTCAGTTGATGTTCTGTGTCTCACCAAATATCTAGGCATGTGATAAATCCTCAGCTAACCTGAAATTTTCCTGTACTAGAAGTGATTTCTGTTAGCAGATGTGTATTTTCAAATTTGTTTCATCCAGTGATTGGTGCAGTGACTAAATGTTGTACAAGAACATGCACTGACTGCACAATATTATGACTATAAAATGAACTGAGCTGACTGTATGATACACTAACTGTCAATGTACTACTTATGCAGTGAACTTGTAATGGTTGTGAGATTACTGATTGTGCAATGAATTGGTACAGATTGTATACTGTACAGATTGTATACTGTACTGATGGTGTGCTGTACTGATTGTATACTGTAATGATTGTTTATTGTAGCAGAACTGGTTGTGTGAGGTTTGATCAGTGTAGTGAACTTGTAATGGTCATTTGAAATATCAGTAGAGTAAAACCTCTGTATAATGTATGCTTTGGTGCAAGGAAAAAGTATAGTTAATATTGAGGTTTACTTGATGTCAAGGTCCACCTAAATAATATAATAAAAATGAATCTGTGCATGTGAAATTCAGACTAAATAACTAGGTATACATAATAAATGAGTACTTAATATCAAGGTTCCTTTGTATTTTCTCCGGGTCATATGAGTTGGGAGGACATTTCCCACTTGTCAGAATGTTCTTTAGTCATGTACAGTGCACAAGTATTTTATTCTCTTAATTGATGTCTTCCACTCTTTCTGCATTTAAAGGATCTAACTGTAAGGAGCTACTGTAGCATCCAAGTTGAAAGGAAATGAAAACGCATTGTATATAGTTCGCTTGGAATACACATCTTGAAGTTATCAACAACGTGATCTAAGCATATTAAATGCAGAACACAGTGTCTGATTTTATCATTACATTTGCTATGATTTCAGAGTTTGAGTAAGTTTTCTGGTTGTGACTGTTGCTGCAGGCATCAGGACTGCCAAGAAACTTTCACTGTACTTAAATATTGTGTTAACTGGCAGCTACTGTTGCTGAAAGATGAATGCTTCTATTATAGGATGGTTCAGTGATCAGTAATTTTTTATGGTGACAAAAAGAGTACTGTAGTTAGTTATCTTTGTGGACTTAGAAAAAATAATGAACACATAATTTTCACCAGAGAAATCCCAGCTGACAACTGTGAAAATATGGAACATGTGGTGTAAGATGATTTCTGATTTTTTTTTTAAGTTCAGTGCATGCTCAGATGCCTATTATTCTTAAGTCTGATGGGCCGCTGACTTGTAGTTTAACTGTGGTTACTTTTTTTTAAATAAAGTGCAAAGGTGATGGCTTGGATTTCTAATCTTCATTATAATGAAGAGAATATCTTCTACCAAAGATATTCATGACCTGTAGTCACAGCAACTAAAACAGGGTGATTTCTTTCAGTTGAGTTTTCCCCCATTAATCAAATCCCCTGAGATGACATGCTGACGATTGCCCGAAGTTAATTGCCTGCCAGGCAGTGCCAGGACAGGTAGCTGGATGCTGAAAATTTGAAGACATTTTACTCACTCTGATATCCAATAAAAACCCGCTCATGGAAGACTTTTTATCAGTAGTGGTCAAAATTTTGTCGTGGGAGTGCCTTTGAATATCGTAGTTCTGTTCCAGTGCGAAAATTCACTTGAACAAGTGTGATAATAAATCTGCAATTTCATCACAAAGTATGTGTGTAAATTAGGGATTTTTTCAAATGATTGTGACTTTTCATGTGTAAATTGCATAAATATGCAACCATTGATTTAATTTCTAGTCTCATAGTCTGAAAGAAGATGAAACATGCTTTTCACTAGTGCAGCCTGATTTTCAAATTCATTTATAGTTGTTGTGATATAGTTAAAAGAAAGGAAGAGGTCACTTTTGGATGCCCTTACATAATATCAAGAGTGAGAGCTTTAAACAAGTTTCCTCTTTTCAGGACAATATACATTTTTTTTTTCATTACCTTCTTTATTTCAGTATGGATCATTCACTTAACAAACATTTTAGCTGCCTTAACGGTTTGTGTAGAACTTGTGGGAAGAGATCCGTAACTGTGAAACAATGGAAATCAAGGAAAAAAGCCCGTGAATGTGCACACTACAAAGATGACATTTTGTTTATTTTTCATGTAAACATTGACCAAGATATTGAAGACACACACTCGTCCACAATTTGTACCCCATGTGTGAGTTAAATGCGCAATGCGAAAACGCAACGAAGCGAAACACTTTAAAAATGCTTTAAAATGCATTAAAAATGGCCAGGATATTTGGATACCTTACAATGAGTCTCTCTGTCACCGACTGTGCTGTTTGCAAACATTATGACTCTCCTAGTACTGGAAGTAAATTCGTGCCAAAAGGAGTGGTACAGATTCATGATAATGTGGTGTCACAGAACCCAGATCAAGCCGACACAACTGCTACCGGTACTGGTAATTATTTTTGTTACGCTTCAAGACATTTTACAAGAACCGACAGATGCTTATGTGAACTATGATGATGATGATTATGACTAAGCTGGATCTGGATTAATGAGGCTTGCTTACGCTATCGCTGGATACACTGACTCAGACTTGCAGCTGATTGCTTATTCAGCACCCAGAAAGGAGCCTACTACTACCATCACAAAGGACTCCAGCAAAGTCACAGATTTACCCACAAAGCTCATGACAGACAGAACGACATCACTATTTTCAACACCTCTCAAGATGTCATCAAGCACGAGCACTACTACTACACCAGTACTGGAGGCAAAGAAGAACAGCATAACATCGCCCATGATAAAGATGAGTGGTGCATATCAAAGCAAGACCGGGACAACCTCTAAACCAAGAGGAAGAAAAGCTCACAACACAGCTGGTCAAGAGAAAATTACAGTCATCTGGCAGTGGTTGTACCATGAGACTCAAGACAGGAGGGATGCCTTTAATTTTGAAGAAAATAACATCATCAAGAAAGGGGAAAGCAGCTGTGGGGTCCACCACAAAATGGCAGAGGACATCCCTGATGAAAGAAATCCGTACCCATGTGTGCGGTGCAGATGAAAATTCGATTGAGCGCCAGCATGTAGCAGAATTTTGAAATTTACCACGACAATCTAGGTAATGAATTTTCAGAGCAGGAAATGAAAACGAAAAATTGACTCTGAGTACGGAACAGTTTCTGGCAATGAAAGAAGCTGTGGGACTGACCCAGAACCAAGTTAAGTTGCAGAACAGGTACTTAAAACCACATGGCGCCTCTTTCCCTAATGAACAGGCTGTATGTGCATACAGTAAAAGCGTTACCGAGAAAGACATCGAAGTTATGGAAAGAGTATTTCAAACTAAAGATGGAGAAACGTTTACATCTCAAATGTCTTTTATAAAAGATGTTCCCCAATTCGTCTTCAATCTACTGGAAGAATATGCCGTGACAAAACAACCTACATGATTTGGTGGCGCCATTCCAGATGATGAAATATGGCTAAAAATCGGTGGCGACCATGGCAAGAAAAGTTTCAAGGTGGCAATGCAGGTGTGCAATGTAGAGAAAAACAACGCCAAACAATACACTAACATGATTGCGATGGCAGAGGTGACAGATGAAATCGGCAATCTCACCATTCTCCTGTCCGATATTACACTACAAATAAACAGATTGAAGGAGATGACACGGAGAGACAAAAAGATTGTAATTTTTCTGTATGGGGATCACAAATTCCTTACAAATGTATATGGCCTTTCAGGGGCATCAAGATTTTACCCGTGCCTTTTTTGCCTCCAAACAAATTCCGAGATCCAAGAGACCAGCACTGATCCATGCCAAAAGAGGACACTTCAGTCTATTCATGAGGATGCTCAGAGATTCAAGGCCAGCGGGGCAGACAAGAACAGAGTGAAGTTCTACAACAATGTGCTTCGACATCTGATGCTTGAAATTGAGCTTCCTTACGTAGATATGCCCTATCTACATATCCTCCTTGGAATTGTGCTCAAGCATACACTCTGCTTGAGCGTGAAGTTGATGGCATGGATATCATGATAGCCAAGGAGAAGTCCTCAGAGCAGAACAGCCAGTTTTATTTTGCAGTTTTTGGAAAAAATTGAGAAGAAGCAATTAAAAAGGAGGAGGAGATTGATTTTTTCAAAGGCTGTGTGTGCTTTTCGGATGATGAAAGTGAGAAGAGGAGGTTTGAGAAAGAAGTAAAGAGATGTGAGAAGGAACTTGACAAACTAGAAGAAAACAAGGACAAGAAAGTCGGACAATTGAAGGCCAGTCTGGAGACAATTTTAAGAAAACGCACAATTACAAAGCAAGTGTTCCATGGAGCCAGTTTTATTGGCAACCACTGCCGGAAGTATCTTACAGAGAATATTTACACGGACATCACAAACATTCTTCTACAAACAGCAGGACAGCTCACCCAGGAAAAAGACATACTTGGAGTAGCAATCACAACAAAACATATGTTTGAAACACTAAACACACCTTTCTGGGGTCCACAAACTCATATCCAAATCAACATGCACCTGTAGTGACACAGTGTGTCAAGCTGAAGATGCAATAGCCAAATACATGAATTTTTATAGAAATTGCTTTCCAAATACTGTTTTCCCAAAACAGCATATTTTGGAAAAACATTGCACAGAATTTATGAATAAATATGGCTTCCAACTTAGGTTTCCTGGTAAACAAGGTGGCGAACAACTACATTCTACCATTGCCAACTCAAAAGGAAAAGCCAAGGCATTAGGTCTGACAAATTCAGAATGAAAAATGTACTTGGAGAGTGCCATTCTTCAACTTGCCCCCGAACTAACATCTCTAGCTCTTCAACCTGTCAAAAGGAGGAGGAAGTCAAAGTAAGCCTACAACTACACAAGTAATTTTAATGCTCCTGTGAACAGTGCTCTTTGTAACAATGCTTATGTATTCAAGTTTAACTGGAGTCATATTATTGTGTGTATTCTTCTTCTGGGATTCTGATTAATCTGACATAGTTTTACACTGCAAAGTCCACAAGAAAACAAGCAAGGCCTCTTTTCTGTTGAATACTACAAATCAGCCTTGCCGAGAACTCTGACACTTGTCATTACTGACCTCTAATGTGCATCATTACCTCTTGACCGCACATCATCAGATTGTTTTCTGCCCGCTAATGGTAGCGTGCACGCTACTTCTACCCACCCCTGACATTTATGGCCCAATAACTCCTGACCAGAGGATGAGTTCACACTTCTGAAACGTGAGTACACATTCTGCTCTTCAATCTGTCCTCTTTTCACATTCTTTCAAGGTTGCGTTTGTTTGGTGCTGTTGTTGAAGTTTGATATTCACGGGTCAGAATCATTTTGAAGAATTTTGTCGGATTCTTGTTTGACTTTCACCTCTTATTATACATTCACATTTCTAGTTTTCCATGGATTGTTTGCATGCTGCAATACTTTGGGACCTCTATTAGACATTGGTTCCTTCAGTAACATGAAAACTGCTTTAGTAATATGCATACTGGTCACTTTAAAATGATGAGGGCTCGCATTCCACATGCCGACCCAGCCTGGCGAGCGCAGGTAACCAATCCATTCCGAGCCCCTCGAGACTCCCTGCTGAGCACTGTGTGATAAGCTCACAGCAATCAGAAAATTCAACTGAAAGTGATTCGTTGCCGTGTAGTACTAGTAACATTGTTACGAAGTGTTGTACAGGATGATCCCATCAAAGATGAGGAAGTGAAATGGGATTAAAAAAAATAGTTGGGCTTCACAGTTTGTGAATTCTGTGAATGTGGTCTATGAAAGCACATACATTCTCAGAGTTTTATTTTTTTTTTCCTCTGCAAATTATAGTAAGCATGTCTTAGACTAAATGCGAACCTATATTCCTCCATGTGTTTTCTATACTACAGCCACACTGCCTTTCTGTCCAAACTTAATCATCTGTGTTCCATAAGTAGTGTTATGTCAGCTCTTTACCACATCTGACAATGTATATTCAATATTTTCTATCAAGTCAATTATCAGTTGCTTTATTGCCACTATTGTGCTCTGTATTTGTATTTTTCTTTAGCCGTCCAAGTTATGTTTCTTTATACATATACTGTATGTACAGCATAGAGGTCATTTTTCATATCAGCTGGAGAAATGCAAATTAAAATCACTCCATTTTATAATGTTCACTTCGTGGATTTTTCTGTGACTTTTCACTATAAAAGCTGTGCGAAATTTCAAAACAAGGGGAAAAAAATAATGAAATAAAGAAAACTGGATTATCTAATCTTCCTAATTTTTCTTCTTAGCTACCCAGACTTCAGAATGTGCTTATTTCATAACCATCAGTAAGACAGCCAAAAATATTGCGTATACTGTTCAAAATGAATCAAACCTCCAAAGCACTTTAATCTCTGGATACGCAACCTCACAGTCAGTTGATACAAGTGCTAAAGAAATTAGCACAATCACCACTGAATCTCTTCACAAGGTTTTATCATGAATAATTTTATTCCACTGAAATCGTCACACACATCTACATAAACTTATGAAATCATACACCAGTCTGACTACACCCACCCACATTGAAACTAATCACATGCAAACCTAACCTGAGCTAATAGTGTTAAAATTACGTGTAAGTCTCTCACATGAATAGTGAATACTTCCAGGGGAATGTTAGTTTATGAAATGAAGGTATCTTAGGGATACTAGGCAACCTGAGGATATAAGTAACAAAATGACATAATTTTTCTGGTGACATTCAGTTACAGTATTTGTCTCTGAAAGTTCACTAAGCCTCGACTCAGACTAGGCCTTTCATTCTGAGAACTGTTTTTTGGCTAGTATGATCTCTCGGCTAGTATGATAAAATATCATCCCTGTTTCTGGCTAGTATGATGAAATATCATCCCTATCATCAGTTGCCCTAAGGTCATATAATAAAGGACTTGATTAGAGGTATAAAGTGTACCACCCTATATGTAGCCATTAACAATTTATCACATTGTGTCTTCACGGAAATATGTAATAAAGTAAAATAATAGGTTGACAAGAGCCTGTTTCATCATAATAAAGTTAATTTGACAATGTTCGTCAACACTGCTTATATAATACAGTACTACAGTTGCAACTTTTCCACTTTCTCTCACAACAGAAGCCAAACCTAATTTCTTAAAACATGATTTCAGTCTCAGAAAACAGTCCCTGCCATTCACTAGCATCTAGACTTTAACAGCCCCAAAGAAGTGATTTATCTCAGTTTTATTAGACTTTCTATTTTTACATGTGCCTATCCACAAAATATGAAAACTTACTAGCAAAAAAAAAATCATTAAAGAGTTGTATTACATTCCTATACTTCAAGAATTCAGATTTTGCAGTGAAACTGCTCTAAACATAGAGCCTCACTTTCTGAAGTTTAAAATACATAAGCTAAGAAACTAAATTACCCTTACATTTAAGTTCTACACTAACAATTTTTACTCAGTCTTGGGATTTATTAGACTAATCTTGACATGAACTTGTTTTCATTAGATGTACCCTTCACATATGTGTTCATTCTCTCAATGCACTATGGCGCATAATAAGGCACTGATTACACAATAAATAGGTTTCAGAAACGTTGTGTACAAGAGTCTCTGAGGAATTCTAATGGCGAAGAAATTCTGACCAGCAGGGCTTCATATGTTCTGCAAGTTATTTATATACTTGAATCCATATAATCAAAACTCTTTGGGACCCTAAAAAAGGTGTGATTGAAGAGAACTGTGATTATCCAGTGACTTTTATACTGAAAATACAACAGTATTTTATAATTTGAAAAATGTTATTATTAAGCTGGTAGTGATTAACCACAACCGACTAGCATAACTAAGAATTATAATTTGTTTATTAGATAGAGCAAATCAGCAGCTAATCATGTTCAAAGAGAATAAATTTTGTACTTCAAGAGATGAGCTGCAATTCCACTAATGCAGCATCTCCAACTAAGAGAAGACAGAGCTAAAGGAAGACAGTACAACAGCAGATTTCTATGTCACAGTGTACAAAATGGCACCATTGTATTGTCAGGAGTACGTTGGATGTGGAGCTGCATAACATTAGGATACCCTGATTATTCTCATTATGTACCAACACTGAAATACTGAAGAAAGTGACCTGTACACAGCAAACATAACATATTAAGTGAAAAGCTAGAAAGGATTAAAATGTCAATAATAATAAAAAAATACAAACCATGGTGGACAGATAATCTTAGGTGGGATGTTCTACACTCTCCACTATTTTCATAACTAAATTCATGTTCAAAATGATGCCAAATGTCAAAACTGATCATGATGTGAACAATGTATTGAAAAGAGTGCATTTTTTTTTTATTCAAGCTTTGGGGCATTTGGATAACTTTTGTAGAATTACAAAATTTATTTTAAAGACAATCATAAAGTTGTCTCTTACATGTCTCGTTGTTATATTGGATATCGCTCTGTCTTGCGATTAAAATCAGGAACCAAAATGGGTGATAAAGACAATGTCCAAGTGTACAGTATGACAAGCACTGAACAACACTACATGCAGCAAAATAAATATCATCTAAAGAAAAGGAGGTTAAGGCTTGGAAGAAATTATCCTACACCAAGGGTGGGAAGCTACAGTATGGATAATCGATAGAAACACATAGTAGCCCAGTGGTATGCACAGGGTGATGGTGATCTTAGAAATGGATATTGCACATACTGAAATGATCTTGGTGAGAACTTTGTTCTTGTTCTGTGTGCATAAATAATCTTCATTCCTGGGTTGTAACCAAGAAGGTTTTCAAACAGTCCTGCACCATGCACACAGCATCTTCCAACCTTGAAGCATTGGTTTTCAAGTCAACAGTAAGTTACAAAGAATATGTAAACAAAAGTGTAAAGCTGTTTAAATGCGACATCTCAGACGTCTTGTTCCTGCTGTAAACACAAGGATGTGCCAGCAGTGATCCCAGCAAATCTCTTGTCTGTAAAAGCCCTTTAAAATTTCAGAGATGCCTGGACATCTGGGTAGTGACGGAAGAAACCCTGTGAGAATAAAGTAACATCTTTGTATTGTCATCATTAAACATCATCCCCTAGTGGAGTAATGGAAGATTTTGTCCTGTGGAAGAGCTGCAGCAGCTGAAAAATCTGTCTTCATTTGAAGTATTCTTATTTGGATATGTTTATTCATCTACTAGATTTTTATCAGTGGTGTTTATATATATTAAAGTATTTTAATTTAACATTAGAAGTTACACTTTGACTGATAGGCGTTTTTTTCTCTGTGATTAAATCTCTAAGGAAGGCCACAGCTGGAAATACTGTTACCTAAAACTCTGTTCCTCTCAATCTGTCAAAGCATTTTTCATCTATATTTTCCAGCTTGTCAATATAATATATTCTTAAATCACTTAATGGAATAATGTGATCAAAAATAGAAACAACTTAAGTATACAGCACTGCAGTAGAACACTTTCCTATGGGTGGGTGTTTGGGAGAGTATGGCTGTAAAGATTTCTTTCAGTGTCACATTCTGTTCATCTCCATTTCAGTGCTGGAGAGGTATTGAGACTCAGTACTTGATATCAAAAACATTTTAAAGGGTCAGAATTGGCAAGTACCTGCTCTAAAGTATTGAGTAGTTTTATATTCAACACGTTTCAATAAACTAGGGTTTTGCATCATTTCTGACTTTATCAGATGAACCGACAAATGTAACTGATGTCATGTTTTTCTCAAAGTAAAGTTCTCGCAACAGTTACTAAATCCAGTAGAAATACTCAGTATCACATCAATACCTAAAATGTGGTAGCCCAGCATTGCTCCACAGTCATGTTCTTATCCTGGTGTGAAAAATCCAAAGGCCCCATACAACACCTACCTCAAATAAGTTAATGCAGTGCAAGACATCGGTGGTTGCTCCCATCTCCCTAATGGAATGCATGGCAAACTGAGGTGCCCCAACATCAATGGTCTGCATTCCGAGCTTGGCAGACATAATGGGTCCAATGGTGGAACCACAAGGCGAGTCATTGCGAACAACAAAATCCTGTTGGGATATTATAATCAGACTCAAAAGAGAAAACAATCATCAAGCAACCTAAATACAAGTGGTAATTTTGTGACATTAGCACTTGAAACACATGGTGGTGAAAAAAGGTTAAAAATATTCCAATAAACAATTCTTAGAAATGGCTGCCACAACAGTGATGATCACCACGACACCTCTACTAGATCCCAACAAACAGTCAAGAGACATAAATAACTGGAGCAGTTTGGCTGAATGGTTACAGCATTGGATACAGGACTGTAAGTTCGATTCCCACCATGATCATGTTATGAGTGCCTTGAGAGAGTATTTTATTCACATTTTCCTCGATCCATCTGTATATTAAATGAGAACTTTGTGAAAGCCAGTGAAAGATATTGTCAGAATGCTAGTGATCAGTGTATGCAACTGGCAACCGCACTGTAGCTCCTAAGAAAGTTGAGAATGTCTTTGAAACTGGGATAAGAAGAACTTGAGGTCCTATGAGTGGGCATTGAATTTCATTTTTGATATTTTGTGAAAATGCCTGAATTCCTCAATGCATGTTATTAATTATTTATTTCATGATGGGTTGGTGGGTATTTCAGTTTTTTTTCTGCACAATGATGAAGTTGACGAAAATGATAAAAACACCAACCTGCAGCGGTACATTGACTCGCTTTGCCACCTGCCTCAATATTGTGGCTGTAATGCTGGTGGTTGCATATCTCTGGTTTGCATTAAACTTGATCACAATACCCTGCAATGCAAAAAAAGAACAACACATTATCTTTTCACAATATGCTTTTTAACATCTGAATGACCAATAAATGAACATACAGATGTTATCTACAAATCCAGTTTAAAGCAAACAATCACGCAGACTTAGAATACCATTACATGCTTTTGCTCTCTCCTACATTTCTAAATAGTATTGATTAGCTCTCATCTATGATGAACTTAGATCACATGTATTCTCACCCGCCATTTGCAAGTACTTTAAGTCTGATGTTCTCTAATGAAATGTTTAAAGGCAACCTAATAATGTCTGAGACCATTGTGAAGCACTTACCTTGTGAAACGCTGGCTGATGGTTCACTTCATGTTTCTCTCTGTGAAGACAAAATGTCATTATACATTTAATCAGTAATACTTCAATAAATTTTGAATAAAAATACTAGATACCTTACAGTCAAAACTAGTAGCCCCCTAAATCCAAATGACGGTGTGCGTGGACATGGTTGAACCTTTACTTGTTTTTGGGTTTCCAAAACATCCGATTCAAATTTGATGGTGAGTGGTGGTAGTGGGTATGATCGTATAATAAATTGCATATATTTATTTTCTACTCATTTAATTTGGAACAAGGGCTAAAAAGGCCACAATGATCACTTTACCATACTCACGAGTAGTTAGGATGACATGCATGAGCTTGGTCAGCGCTGACCATGTATGACTTGGCTACAGACTCTTCAAAGGCCGTCAAGTTACTAGAGTCAGCACTGATCCTGCGCATGACAGTTTCCTGGAATGTTGACCCTGCACCCTGTGCACTCTGGGACCCAACCTGCATGAAATATTAAAAGCCAAGTAAGTCTAGAGTTTGACTTTTTACAGTGACACAGTTGCTGAAAGTTTTTAAAGGCGATACAAATAAAAATGATAATAAGTACATAGTTCGACTGTTTGCGGTGACACAGCTGCTGTAAGTTTTTAATTGAGACTGAATCTAAATAAAGAAAAGAGCACGGTAACATAGACAGCCACCTAATCACAACACCTTAGGAGCATGGAAAAGACAGATTTTTATAGGTAAATTGTAATTATCCACTGACTTTTGTATAGAAAATATAGTCTTCTGTTATCTGAAACATGTTGTACTTCACCCATTTCGTCATGTTTTCAGGGCTAATGTTACCAAATAACAATGAACTCATTAGCCTGAAAATAGGAAGAGGGGTTACGTACAATACTGAAAAGCAACTTCCAGGATGTTTCAGTGCATTATGTACAAGCTGTTTATAACAATGGATGAAAATGTACATCATACTTAGTGAGGGGGTTAAGCAGAACCTGATCAAGAGGATCATGATTAAGAAGTTGACTATCAGATATGATAACTTTTTGTACCATAACTAATAGGTTGCTACTGTGGGATAGTAACTTGCTTTAACACACAAACTTGTGATAACACACCTCTTCATTGTCAAAGAGACTAATCATGCGAACATTGGGGTCCGTCTCAAGACTGCCATCTTGGAGAGACTGGAGCAGGCCCTGATCAAAAACAAAAATATTACCATGTTACATACATAGTCAGTGCATGAAGGCAGCTCTTACACATATGTCAGGTATAAAGGCAATGTAAAGTATACTTTAAGGTATTCATGGAATGAAACCAGCTGGAACCACTTCTAAAGATACTGTAATCATCAAACAACCCGACATTTAAGATTGCTGCGCATATTTAAGAAGTCGGAAGCGTCTGAAAGGAATATAAATGTGAACACATGCATACTGAACATTACCATGAGATTCTTGGGCCAAACATTGAGATTGTAAATAAAAAATTTAATTAGATTTATTTATGTCATATATAATTACTTTTTTTTACAAGGCTAAACAATGTTCTACAACATGGGTTTCATAATTCTCTTGGTAATGTAATTATTCAGGAATGATTACATTTCATATATACATACAGCAAGCCCATTCTGAGAAATCTTAGAATCTCAAGACGCCTTCGCTTTATCGATTCAAATCAAAAGTATTGTTTTATGCAAGGTGATGTTTATACTTATACTAAAAGTTGATTCCAATTTATCAACAGCTTCAGAATCACTACACAAATATACCTGACAGGCTGTATAAGCATTAAAGAGGTTATCCAGACGGGGTGAGTTGATGAACTCCTCATAAACTCCTCCAATGGCCTGAAATTGGAAAAGAGAAGTAAAGATGCCATTTTTTGGGGTTTCCAGTTAGCACTAACAATAGTTTTTAAGTTATTACTTTGGATCAAGTGAAGCTGTGACCTGATTTTTGTTGTGCTGTCTTGCTTTCCATTCCTTCTATGTAAACCATCCTTTGCAATATTTGTACTACACTGAGGAAAGACTGGGTGATGCCTAGGACCAAGTGAATGAGAAAATCTTGTTATACATGACGGAAAGCAAATTCATAAATGCCTCTGCTTATTTCATGAAATAACATTCTGAAGTATGTAATCCTGATCCCTACAGGACAGTAATTACATACGAAATAAAACAGATCCGAAGTATGTAATCCTGATCCCTACAGGACAGTAATTACATACGAAATAAAACAGATCCAAGCCTTTTTTCAACATTTCCTTAGCAGTAGACTGGCAACCATCTGAAGATTTCATTTATAATAGAGTAAATTATGATTCCAAATTTCATGTGCCAGCATTAGTGTTTACTTGTGTAAACTGTTATCCATACAGCCGAGTATACAAATGCACAATGAGACAAGGGAGAGACCAATTCACACAACAATTGCTGATTTAACAAGAGAAAATTATTTTAATCTCAGAAAGTATCAAAATATTAAAGATTTGATAACTGCATTATTCACGCAGCGAGAGGACTTGGAAAGCACTCCAGTGACATTGTCCTGAGGTTAAATGCTAACAGCATCGATACCCATCAGCTGTTGTCTGAAATTAAATATTAAAGCCTTAAATATAGCAGCAGCACTGTCAACTCCATGAGGAGCTTTGAAAGTTACTGTACTAACTGATCTAGTCTGCAGGTTATAACAATGTGAAGTTTATAAGCACACACTGTTAAGATATGAGACTCATAANCATTCAAGCTCATCTTTTTCGTCAGTACATTGCAATAAAAGTAAATAGACATGGTCCAGACATTGTTTACTTTCGATTGCCTTCACACTAGGCTAGCATTAGTTGCGCTAGCCTCGCTCGCGTGATCGTGTTTTCGTTCACTGGACTACACTGCATAATGAGTAATGCTAGACCTACATGCAAAAGTACACAAGAGCTAAAATCCACTTTTTGTTTATTACTTGACAGTGTCTCGGTATCCCTGTTACAACCAGTCTGGCTTTCGTGGGGCCCTGTTATGGCCGATATATTTTACTGAAGATAAAGAGGGGAAAAAAAATGGGGATTTGAAAAATCCCTGTTATACCCGGATCCCTGTTATATCAGGGCCTGTTATAAATGGTTTTGACTGTACCTGATTGCGAGGCTCAGGTTCAGGGGCAGCTTCTGCACAGTTTGATGTCAAAGGTGACTTGTCCCCCCGAAGCTCTGCCTCTGCACAAGTTGCTAGTATTGGACACCTAGGACAACCCACATGAATGATTAAATCTCTGTACCACATATATATGATTCTTGACACACACATTGCTAAAACCTACTGGTAAATTATTTAGAGGCATCAATTATGGAGATTTCTTAACTTTAGCTGACTTACGAGAGAGCCCAAGAAAGCTTCCCACATGGCTAAATTAGACTAACTGAGGCTTCTACATGGTTAGTACAGACCAGCACTGTCTGCTTTTCATTAACTCTGCAGCTCTGTTTTCTTAACTATAATGCTTGTTCAACAACAACTATAAACATTTCAGTGATTCACACTTTTAAGCCTCACTCTGAGAACACGGCAAATCCAAGATTATTTGTCTTGCATGGCTGATTTGGAAAGATGAATTGCATAATGGAAGCCTTATATAAAGGAAAAGATGTCTAAAGGCTTGTAAAACATTCATTTTCATGCAGTAATGAGTCTGTTCTTGACTTGAATTTGATTATTCTACAAAAAGCAATACATTTTTTTCAAGAACTGTAAGTGAAATTTAAGAAACCAGTGAAACTCACAAATGGTTTTCCTTGTTTGGTCCAAAACTGTCGTTGATGTCTCGTTGGAGATGAATGGCCAGGTGGGGGATGCGGAGTAAAGGGCGCTGAATGTGCACTAGATGGTGGCTGATGCTATCATCCTTCCAACAAAAATATAAGACAGAAAAAGGTCAGTAACAACTTGACAAGACATAAATGAAAAGACTGAAAAACAACCAAAAAAAAAACTCTCTTAAATATTACAATTCACACTAAATTATGCCATCCCCCTGGCCTTCCACATCTATTTAAACTCAACAGCAATGGAGCAAAAAGCACTCTTGCATCATAATCACATTTAAAAAAACCAAAAGAAAACAATTCTTAAAAGACAGTATATCTGTCCATGCTTTTATCAATAATGCTCCAACAGTGAAAAACAAATTACTTGAATTAATGCTAGAGGCAGGGTTACAGTTGAATGATTCTACACAAATTTCTAAGAATCCTCTCTCTTCCCACTCCATCCTAACCCTAATTCTGCTATGAACCCTAACCCGAGGACATTGTGGGAGAATCCCAGGAATATACCACATGGACATAACATGACACTTCTAAAATAAATTGAATTAAGAATATTCTGATGGCTTCACTCACTTCACTGTCATCTTCATACAAGTAACTCACTTTGCCTTTAACCAGCACACGGCCAGCAACCGTCAGGTCCCGGTCAAACCAGGTATTCCAGATGCCTCCGCCATAACATTCCACTCCAACCTGGCAGAATCCTTGCTTTATTTTGTTTGAAACAGGCTTTACCTGCAATGATATGTAACTTTACATCAGACCCTATCATCATTTGTAGCCTTTTCAAATTAACAAAAATGATGCAAGGCTCCTGCAATTGACTTCATACAATATTTTGTATATACAGATACATGTATTAGATTGATGGGATGCACTGACAGGGAGAGCATGCAAAAGAGAATGTTCACACAGGGGAGAATTGCTCAAGAAGACGAATGCAGAGAGACAATGGAAGAAGGAAAGAAAGTCATGTGAGGGGAATCAAACCAGTGATCTCTGCGTCAGGATCCACCATCTTAGTGGCAGCTCGGAATCAAGAAGATATCAATACACAGCCATGCTGCTTCTCTAAAGAAGTAGCGTAGTGGTTGAGCTGATGTCAAACAGAAGACTGGTCAACATGGTTGGTGTCAGGGAATAGTATCAGGGGTTTACAGAGTTTGAAGGATAAACTGAAGGTTGGGAGAGGAAGCAAGGGAGAGAAAGAGTGAGACACAATGTAATGGACAAAGATAGACAGATTAAAAGAAGGCAAGAAAGAAGGATGGGATAACAGGGAGGATGCAGCAAAGAAAGATAAAAAGTAATAAGAGATATGGATGGAACAAAGATGAAGAAAAATAGGAAAGGATAAGGAAGGCAGAGAAAAATATTGAATACAGAATATCCAAAAAGGATTAGCAGGAATTTACTGGCTTGAGCTTTGAAATTAGAACACTACAGTATTTCCACACTTATGTGAGGTTAGTTTTTAACTACCAACAAAGGAGAACCGTATCTGTCTGCAGAGAGTGTAAACACACTATCTCGCCTTTATTTCGTTGGTAAAGATAATGCAAGTTAGCTCTGGGCAACTGTTATGCCTCTCTAGCCTTGGGGGGGGTCAAAGTATGATAGGTCACTAAGCACATACTTGACACAGCAATTAGAACCTTGGAACAGTTTAAGTATGTTACCAGTGGGAAACAAAGTGCTTCAATGTGATTGCTTAGTGCAGCCCATCACGTACCTTTGTGACTTTATATACACACAACAAAAAGAATATTTCTAAAGAGTCAAAGAGTCAATAGACAGATAAACAAATATACAAACAGAATTGGAGTTACACTAACCTTCAGACAGGGACTGTCTGTATGGGCTCCCACTATGCTGAATCCATTTCCAGGCTTGAAGCGACCCCCAACAGCAAATGCAATGATTGTTGACTGATTCTTTGTCACAAAATACTGAAGACATAGAGGATGAGAAAATGCCCTTTAGCTGCAGTGGCTTACAGCTCTATAATCTCAAATGCAAAAATATTCATAGCATTCTTCTAGAAAGTGATATCTCCAGTGCCTCTATAATAACAACATCAAAAATATGTAGTATCTGATATTCTATCATTTGTATGGTCACAATGACATCGAGGCAATGTCTAATTTAACATCATTATTATCACCTCAGAAGGCCTGATGATTTAATTACACTCTCAGCTTTAAAGAGCATAAATGCTGCTGCCAGTGTACAACTCAGCATCTATATCTAACAACAGGTTTTGATGGTTGAAAGCCAGGCACAAATGGGTGGAGGATAAAAAATAACGATAAAACCTTTCTAGAAACGGTACTTTCACTGAGAATCAAAGATGTTGTCCACTTGTTCACAAACATAGCTGAAAATTATATATTGATGTCCACAACCTTACCCTCTGTAGGGGCGCAATTTTCCAGCTATCAGCTTCCTTCAATTCCTTGAAACCATTTGACAGAAGGGATTTTTTCACCTCCTCCACAGCTGTGAGAAAACGGAATGAGGTGGTAGATATGAGAAATGTGAAGTTGGTATATAGTGGTATATCTCTGTTTGGAAGCAGTATCATGATAAACATTATCCAGTCTGAAATTAGATTTTGACATTTTTGGATTGCCAATTATGCATGCTGTACCTAAACCCCAGACCTGTAACTTCAGTAGTTTTGTCCTGCGATAGGAAACTGCGATATATTTTTAAAATAATTTACTGACTGAAGCACATATCAGAATATTGCCGCACCCGTTCATGCACCTCACAAAATGTCACTTATGAGAAAGCTAGTACTCTCTCTTAACATGGACCAATGTTGGAGTTTTGCTCTGAACAATATTTTTGTACTGTAGCTCAGTAAGTTCTAAGTCCAAAGACTGAACTCTATCACAAATTACACAAATTTGGAACTCACTCATTTTTTATTTAAAACCCTAGAAATTAAAACAAATCCTTACTGCTTCTTACAGCAGTCAAACTCAAGCTTCTTACTTTGCAAAGTATGTGCAGTATGATAATTATACAAATCCACAACATACGTAAATCTACATCAGCTAATTTCTTATTCTGAGTTCATTTTATTGATAACTGTCTGAGCTTCTATGTTCTCAAGAATATTCATATTAAATCTGTAATGCTAACATATAGTAATACAATTTCCTGAGCAGACTGTCGACACACAAAAGCATTTAACAACAATTTTTGGAAACTTGATCTCTATAAATTACCTTCCTTGAACCTGTTCTTGCAAGTCACAGAAGCCTTAGCTCCTTAGCTCTGAGAGCCACAAAATGCAACATGCATTATGAAAACACAGATTGTCCAAAACTGTTCGTAATGCTCTGTGTTGCAGCTAACTATACAGAAAGCAAAACAACTTCTATCAACACGACCTGTAATGAAACCTTACTCACCATGAAACGGTGAAGGAGATTTGTTGATATATGATACAAACTCTCTGGCAGTGGACAACACTTTTTCCCTAGAGGCAGCCTGAAATAAAAGCAGTCATAAAAATGAGGGTCAGTGGCTACAGCACAATGAGAAATGCACAGCCCTTAAGGAAAGCTGATTAATTAGTCATGACACACTGTGAGTAAAACTCCCAGAATGCACATAATAAAATTCAAGCTACAAATCTGTTGGGCATCCTAACTTCCAAATTACTCAGTCTCAAGCCCACATTATTGCATCATAATAATGTATGATTTTGCCAGTGACATCATGTGGGGTTGCCAACGTAACTGGCCAATGATAGTTATCTTCTAGGCTCTCGAGTCTTAACAATAAGACACTCTGTATGTCAAATCTACATGCTACTTAAATAAATTCTATAATGGAACCCACCCACCATGATCTATATTCTATTCTATTTTTAAAGAGAAAATCAGCTCCGCAATGTTTCATGTTAGCAAATCAGTCAATTAAACATTCCTTGAAATCGCAAAATAAATCTAATTCCAGGAAACATGAATCACCGAAAGGCTTCAAATGTACACATAGAAAATGTGCATGTTGTGTAATGCAACAGAATGCATCCGTGTCATAAAACTAGTCCTGTCAGAAGCCAGACTTCTTAGGTTTCGGATTTAAAGAGTTGAACACCTGCTTGGACAAAACATTTTTAAGATTAACAAACCATAACCTTTCTTATACAAATCATGTACATATCTCTTTCTTTAGATAAAAATGAAATATGTTTTGTGAAAAGAACATCACAATTTAATAAGTTTGACTTTGACACTGGATATATCATCACTTTGTTGAATGATGAAAACATAAACATTATCCTTGTTACTGCTGGTGTCAGTGAAGTCGCTGGTTTGACTAACAAATTCAAGGGAGGATAAAACTTCTGATGTCTAGCTGGTATTGCGCAGGTAATGCGTTTTTTTTTGTTAGCACTACCACTCATTGCTATGCCATTTGGTTTGATTTTTTGGGTTTGCAAAATGATTCAGGTTAGGGAATACTGACACTTTACAGAAAACTATTAACCTGTTACATTATTTTTTTATGGCTATAATAAACATAGTTTTTATTTTGTTAATTCATTATCTACAGTCAGAAGAGGAAGAAGTAGAGACAGACACAGCTGGTGCCTTGGCTCCATAGGCTTCAATGACATTACACCACTGGATGTTGCTGTTTCACCACACCACACAATGGGACACAAATCTATTCTCCGTTGTATTATGACTTTCACAAGATGCTAGTCTGAAATTCTGTCATCTATGTGGTCACCATGGCAAACTTGAAAATGTGATTACTGTTTGCATACGAGAAAACTACTAAAATGTCGATGCCCACTGGGAGTTTTAAGCTGATAGATACCAGCGCCTAAATCACACTTTAGGCTTTTTCCACACCCCGCAACACTCAATCACAGATCTAGACAGAACAAGAAAATACAAGTACAAGATAATCTTCTCTTCTCTTTTTTTTTTCACCATTTCTATAAATTCACTTCTCTGTCTTGGCATTCATATTACCCAGACCTAGTGCACACTAGTCAAGTAGGCTGTGCTTCAAAGAGCTGACTGATTGACTTTTGTAATATTGAAAAACATAGATAAATATATACTAGACAGGAGGGTCATTACCAGTGGTTGCATACTTCGATGATTAATCTGTCCTTTGTTCAGACCTAGCAAGTGAGGGGTCAACATAACTTATAGTCATGGCAAGACATTATTATCAGCCACTATCTCAGTAGATTTCATAACATGGCAAAGCTAGTTTAACTCCTACTACAGTTTGATATAATGCTCCAGTGTATATATGCCTAAAAATATCCACTTCTTTCAGCCAGTGTCAGCCTAACATAGCATCATAATTCATATTTGTTTCACAGCCGGGCATGATAGATAAATCAGTGGTCTAAACACTAAACTGCTTGAAGCCCACTCACCAGTCATACAGAATTTGAGATTCAGTGGTGTTTAACTAGAACAGCAAATTATCTGCTCTGATCTATAAACAATTGGAACAATAGGGTATTACATTTATGATTTAATATGGTCTGTAGGACTGTGCAGTCTTCCTTTAAGATTTCTTCCAGGGTACATGTCGTGTATAGTTTCCCAGCAATACACAGGATAATATTCTCCCGCATATCTAACAGCCTAGTCTGTTTTTTCCAGGTCATATCAGTTGGGGAAGACATTCCACTCTTGTCATAAACTTGAGGGGACATTTGTCGATTTTTTAGAGGGATGTTAGTTTTCCCAAATAATGCAAACTTTGGAGTGCAGGAAAGAGATCGGAGCACCTTCAATGTATCTTTAGGGCAAATTTGAAGGGCGAATTGTGCAACTGTGCGGGTGCAGAAAACACTGATAGTGATCTCCACAGATACAACTTAACCCTTTGAGCGTGTGTAGAATTTGTTTTTGACTGCTAGTGACACCAGGGAAATATTAATATCAAATTTATTCTTATGTTTGTGGTGCCCCAGAAGTGCTAGCATTGAACTCCTACACTGCTTCATAGTCAGGGGAGCAGCAAACTTCAAAGTGAAGAGATGGGACAGCCGACACTAGGTCAAGCAGGGATAGCATTGCAAGGATCACAGGTGTCTAGTGCTACTGGAGTTAAGATCAGACTAGACTATGGCCTACTTAGTGATTCAATGTCTCTTCTTATGATGTCTTCTTAGTTCACAATTTGTGCAAACTAACTGTTAGAATAATATTTTGTATCTCATTAAGCAATCACTGGACGCACATCTTTCCATACATATACTGCAAATTAAATTCGCCCTCTTAGGGCTCAAGCCCACGACTTTATCTCAAACATTTACCACCATTTATAAAGATAAATGTCTTTTTGGCAGTTTTTATGTTTAAATTGACAAAAACACATAAACTGCGATGAAATGACAGCCATGACCCATTCTTCATAGTGAAAATGAATTTTGCAATCAGACCAGTGAATGAACTCCATGAAGGTCTCATCAGAAAGAAAAGAAAAAGAGCCTACTTGCATTTTTGTCTAAATTATGCTTTTACTACATCTAATCATGGGCATCATGAGCCTCTTATTTCTATTGTCTTATCTCCAATGAATTTATATTAAATACATTTTAAAGGTTAAATAAATTATAACACATGACCAGCATCATTAAATACAGACAAGTTTTCCCCCTGTTGCATATAAGAGTCCTGAGAAAAATCATGCCACTTCGTGTAGGTGGCACTGGGGGACTGAAAGTGCTCAGCAAGGGAAAAATCTACAAGAATGATGGTTGTAAGTTATTTTAATTATGTGATGTGATCAAGCTACAGCCAGTGTCTGTACATCCAAGTCTAAGCTTTTATGGGTTTCCCAGAATCTGTATTTCAAAGATATAGTCAAAATAAATGCTTTTATTCAAGATGAGGTTGCTCTCTTTCTACAACAGCAAAAATAGTAGTAAAATATTAATTAATAGTGAAGATTTGCCCAGGTGTCTAGACAATGATTATGTGCAGACACAAACCCACTGACCACAGATGTTATAAAACATTGGAAATGATGACTTGTGTCTATGCACCTAGATCTAAGTCAGGTTAAACCTGCACTAAGCTTTCGTGGGCCTCCCAGAATCTGTATTTCACAGATAGAGTCAAGATATACATGCTTTGAATTTGATGGGAAATGAAGGTGTCTTTCTAGAACAGCAAAAGAGTCTTTTAAATATATGTTTTACTGGCAGAAAAACTGTCCATGTGTGCATACACTGGCTGTGCACAGACACTAGACTAGATCTAAACTACTGGAGATCTAATTGCCATCATCATTTTTGACATGATTAATGATTTGTCTTTGATTTTGTAAAATTTTGATCAGTCTGAGTGATGCTCCCTATCGTTTCCCTTCCAACATATAACTTTCAGTGCATCACCACTGTTTACTTACCATGATTTTCTTCTGTCCTCCTTAAAACTGTTCTGCTCTCTCGATTGCCTGCTGACTAGGTGCTGTCAAGCCTTCTGTTTGTTGCCGGTTGATTGCAACTGTTTTGACCAGCCAGATCTCGATTTAGATCGTCTAGTCTAGGCTTGTGTGGCAGACTGCAAAGCTGTTCAATCGTGTTGTAACGCTAAACAATGCCCCACTTATTGCAACGTCTTCCTATTACAGCTGCTGAAATATTAGTTACCTCACAGATCTAGATTTAGTGCCTTTGAATGCACCGTTAACGACCGTGTAAGGTAACAGAAAAGCTGTCGTCGACAGGCGGAGACGTAAACAATGTGACCCACTGCAACTAACTCCAATAAGAAAAGAGTAGATCCGCAGTCCTTTCTTGACTAGTAGAAGCGGAGAGTGGAGAGGGGGGTAATTTTAAACTGCAGGAAAATTATTTTTCATGGATGAACATAAAATTGAACAACTGTAACATTATATTTCAAGCTTTACCAATGAGCAAAATGGCGGAAAAATTTCAGACACTATTTATAAAGATTTCATAGTCCCAGGGCACTCAAGAATGCTTATAGTAATTACTAATTAGGCTACTTGACGAAAAATACAGGAAAAACTGTTTTAATTAAGGAACTACAGATCGGAGCTTTGAGTTAGGTATGCAAACTAGGCCTGCTGCAGATAAGAGCTTGGTCTACATAGTTCAACATCAATTTATAGGCCTTCTGTATCATGTTATCAAAATCGGCGGGAGCCTTCCAACGTTGCCAACAGCGAGTAAACCGGTACCATCAACGTAGGGTAAAATTTAATTAGGTATTTTCAGCTTCATCACGTGACCTAGGAACTCTTGCTCACACGTTGGTTTATTTACATGCTCTGCTCATGCATGATTGCTCGTCATTTATCAAAATATCCTAGCAATCCCTAGATCACGTGGCGTAACTGAAACTACCGCATACTGTACGATGTNGGTAACAGAAAAGCTGTCGTCGACAGGCGGAGACGTAAACAATGTGACCCACTGCAACTAACTCCAATAAGAAAAGAGTAGATCCGCAGTCCTTTCTTGACTAGTAGAAGCGGAGAGTGGAGAGGGGGGTAATTTTAAAGTGCAGGAAAATTATTTTTCATGGATGAACAAAAAATTGAACAACTGTAACATTATATTTCAAGCTTTACCAATGAGCAAAATGGCGGAGAAATTTCAGACACTATTTATAAAGATTTCATAGTCCCAGGGCACTCAAGAATGTTTGAAAGTATAATATTAATTATAGTCCGTAAACTATGCTTTGAGCAAGCTATTCATCGAATTACTCAAAAACCTGCGGTTAGATTTCTCTGAATATTTGCATCAACTTTTACTTTCTTATGGACGTTACAGGTATTATTTTTTGTCAACAGAATAATAACGGGTATCTAAATTCCCTTCTTTAATCTATATAAACTGGATCGTTCTGGGTTATTTTTATCAATAAGGAGGTTTACAGTACAAAAATTAGACTTTAGAGGGTGAAAAATCGACCTGGGGCGTATCTGTGATCTACTAAAATGAAGATATCAAAATGATCAAATCTAACGTTACAAGGCTAACATACACACAAACAAAAGGGTGAAAATAATGCAATTATGTATTAGTACCCTCACTTTTACGTGCAGTGGTGACACACAGTGTCTTGTTAACTTTCCTCTTCCGAATTACTCGACTTCATGGTTACGACAATTGATGACTGAATAAAATGAAATCCATCGTTTTTCCAGTACTCATCTTCCTTCTTTACAGTGCAGTCAACAGTAGTTGTACAAATGTAAGCTGATCTTTTGCAATGTTAAAAATTTTACCTTCAAATACATATTTATTTAGATCTACCAATGTGCAGACAAAACAGCAGAGCCGCCGATGACTAATGTACACCTAAATGAGGAACAGTGTGATCGTCACACATTAACGCGTTCAATAAAGGTGCTCTCCAGTGCTCATGAGTACATATGAAGGTTTTTACATGCACAGGCCATTGCAATGATTTAAAACAATATATAAAAGGAAAAAGTGTACACGAAGTTTTGAACGAACATGGAAATGATGTGTTCTATTACGGTAAACATATGATACTTTGTAATGTACGACGTGATAAGTTATCGAGAATATTTTACTATTAAATGATAAGGAAATTTCTAAATTACCTAATGCTGATCATTGAAATCAATATTTTCATAACGTCCAGACCCATACAGGGGCTGATGCAAAATTTTAGAAACATCTAATGGCAGGTTTTTGAGTAATTCGGTAAAAAGTGTGCACAAAGCAAAGTTTACGTACTATAGTAATTACTAATTAGGCTACTTGACGAAAAATACAGGAAAAACTGTTTTAACTAAGGAACTACAGATCGGAGCTTTGAGTTAGGTATGCAAACTAGTCTAGGCCTGCTGCAGATAAGAGCTTGGTCTACATAGTTCAACATCAATTTATAGGCCTTCTGTATCATGTTATCAAAATCGGCGGGAGCCTTCCAACGTTGCCAACATCAGTAAACCGGTACCATCAACGTAGGGTAAAATTTAATTAGGTAATATCGTCAACATCGCCAATATCTGTCAGTGTCGTCATCATAGAGGACATTAGCATCGTTAGTGTTGCCATCATCAATAATTTCAATATCGTCACAATCAGTAATTGTCATTTTTGCCGTCATCATCGATAATTTCAGAGTAGTCTAAATCATTAAAGTACAGTATCGTCATCGTAGACAATTTCGATGACGTCAGCATCAGTTAATATTGTCAACATTGATAATTTCAGCATTATCTAAATCGGTATTTCAGTGTCACCATCACCAGTAATTTCATTGTCGCTAGGTGTCATTACCAGCAGTTAGTGTCATCATCATCATCAATATTTCAATGTTGTCATCACTGTTAATTTCAATATCCTCAGCATCGATTAGTGTCATTATCATCGATAATATCAATATCATGAATGCCTTCATTGATAATTTTTGTGTTGTCAGCTTAAGCTGGTTGGTTTCCCCAACATAGGTGCTATCAGTATGCACCATCATCATCATCAATGTTGTCAATATCGTGGTCGTCAATACAATAGGCCTACAGATGGTGTTGCTGCTATACAGTAGCTGTCTCAAGATATGTTTGGTTGGGATTAAGGGAAGGGATAGAGATAGGAGTGAGGTTTAGAGAGCAATAGATTATTGTCCAAGAACTGTCCAAAGAGTGCTGTCTCATCCGGGCGTCCCTGTCCCTTCCTGTAAAACTATCCCAAGTACACTTTTGGGAGAGTCCCGGGATTTTACCAAATAATCATAGAACACTTGTAGACTGGGATGCCCAAAACATACAACAAAATGTAGAAACTAGTTTTATTCTCAGAAAAATCCACTGGTGCCATAACAAATGTTGAAAATGGCCCGAGAGAAGATACTTCTGGGCATGTCTTCAATAGGCGGACACCGGACAGTGTAACCACTCCCCCATCTGCACTGAATGTAGAGCCCAGGCTGAGGACTATAAGGAGAAATTGAAAGCAGTCCAGACAAAGGGGAACAGATACCTGCAAATAGAAAGAAACAAGCCATTCCAAACTGAGAGCTGGACATTGGTGTACGGTATTGTAGTTGACTTTTCCCGAAAATTTCGTGCATCGTGACAACCGCTTGGCAGTCGCGACTTCGTCATATGAAGCTTTGAACAATATGGCAGCAGATCTTTGAGAGTGGGTGCTTTGCTGGCCGCCAGTTTGTGCAATGCTTGATATAATGACGTTTTGATAGCCAGGCGGTTGCTAGGGAACACGAAAGTTTCCGAAAGATGAAATACAAGAAAACCTTACGTATCTGAAAGTCAGGAAATCGGTATAGAAGTAGAAGTTCATGAAGTATTCGATTTCGTGAGGTAAATTTCATTTAGAAATATAGAGCAAGGGCCGGGGTTTTGATACGAGTAGGCCAGGAGTTCGAGGATGCAAGTTTGGCAGTCTGGTGAGGCGCTGTTGAACATTTATTAAAATGCGTAAAAAAAAAATATCCAGACGGGCGATAGGCCTACTGTGTTCAGATCCCAAAATTCGTAATGCAGACCATGCGCTAAAGACCAGAAAGTCAAAGAATTAGGTTCATATCTTTGATATTAGTGTACATGGTACTTCTCACATAATACCAGATCAAATTATAAATTAAGTAACCATAAACCAACAGCTAAAGAGAGAGGTGGGGAAACATACCTATCAAGGAGAGAAACCCCATTGGAGATGAATTTCATGCACTGTTTGATTGCCGTGCATCAGAAACTAATCGAGGGAAACACAATTCGAAATATTAATATAAGTGACCATAATAAAAATGTACAAGACGAAAGAACTCTTCAGATGAGTGTCAGATAATATACTTGTAGACATTTCTAGATTCATAATGATTATTGTAGAAACCTAGCTAGACTACTTATAGAAGCCGGTCCAGTTATTTTTCCTCATGGCGTGTTTGAACTTCACACCTTCTATATTTGCAACTGTGAACTAGACTTTCTGTCTGTATGTTTGTACGTTTATTGTCGATGATGATGTACTATCGAATCTGTCGTGCCTGTCCCGCCATTTGTTAAATGTTTTGAACGCCCATATACCATCCAGTACGGCGTTGGCATGATTAGTAGTCTTCAGAAACACTGCTGTAAACTGACACAAGACATCAAAATTGCCACAGTCTGGACATTCCGACAGTGGTGTGTATTCTCAAAGGGAGCATTTCTGCTATGCACAGCACATACTGTTCATAAAATTGTGTATGTTTTGTTGATGTTGTTGTTGTTGTTGTTGTTGTTATTGTTATTGTTGTTGTTGTTGCAGCTGTTGTATCTATATGAGAGAAAATTTAGTTATGGCCTGATGCCAAAGTAAATATCTGTCTAAGCACTCCTAATGATTGATGATTGATTAAAAAAAAATGAAATATCAAATGACAATGATCAGACTGTCATTGGCAGGGTAAGGCTGGTGAGGTTAGGGGAAGTGGTGGGGGGACGGGGGAGGTGGAAAAGGCAGCTAGGAGGGCAGTTTTAGGAACGGAAAGAGGGAAAAAAAAACAAAAGGAAGAAAATCGTAAGTAATGGCAGTTGGAGAAAATAGGAGAAAAGAACGAATAAAAAAAAAAAAGGAGATACGTGGATTGTATAGTAGCCTAATAAGGACGGATTAGTAGAGCTGACGGGAGGAATGGGAGTGGGGGAGGGGGGAGGAAAAGGAATCAGACTTTACACTGCCCCTAGGCACAAAATACCCTCGTCCCACCACTGCGAACCATTGTTATTGTTGTTGTTGTTGTTGCTGTTTTAGTCGTCGTTGTTGTTGTTGCTTCTATTCATGCTTGTCTGATGCCATAGTGAACTTCATTCTGTTGTTTCTAACGTGTACAAATAATAATAGCACAAATTAGTACTAACAGCACAAATGTTATTTATGCATTTACCATCACAAGGCATAAGCATGCAGCGGTTGACCCTCTCATCTTTGAGATCTTCGCTGCAACCCGCGCCCCCACAAAATGGGGCGGGGTTGTTGCACTGGCGAGTCCGCACAAACGTCTGCATGCCACGGCCACAAAAAGTAGAACACCTTGTAGCTTCATTCCATTCCGTCCACTGGCTGACGCCACCATTTACTGAGGAAGAAGGGGGAGGAGTCAGACATGGGTGTAATAGCAGAAGGAAGCTGTTTAAATGCAGCAGATGCTCAGTGCTAAGTATGGAACGAATCGGAATGCATGAAAGAGTTGAGTACCTCTGCATACTCACCTAAAATTAAGGACGTATAAGGGAAGTAATCATTTTCTAACTCTTCGATATATTCATTCTGATTAATCACCCTAAAGTTGGGAGAAAATGTCAGGGGATTAATCAGTTATTCAATTCCACTGGATAACTCCTCAAAGCACCAGATTCCTCTGAGATCATCGGAAAAGTGTACCATCCAGGTAGAAATTGAGGACTTCTTGAGTGTGGCAGGGGCGCAGTCCCTCCTGAAAATGTTTTCTTGTTTCATTTGTTGCAATGACTTTGTTGTTAATGATGTTATTGTTGTTGTTGCTGTTGTTGCTACTGCTGCTGTTGTTGTTGTTGTTGTGCTGTTGTTGTTGTTGTTGTTGTGGATGTGGTTGTTGTTGCAGCTTCTCGGTTAAGGATGTTCCCAACGTGATGTTACTGGAAATGCCCAGGCAGCTCAGGAATCTTTTTTGGTGAAGATGTTGGCATACTGAAGGCACTCCTGGCATATCGAGGGCACTCCGACCAGTTATATGCGACTGTCTTCTCCTAGCAGTCGCGTGAAAGCAGCAAAAGCGAAACCCTGTCTTCCCCCTCTCACCTTTCCCCAAAATATTCTTATTTCTTAAGTGGAGGAGAGAAACGACCAATCGAGGACTGAGGAGGTAGCCTGAATAACCAATGTTTCCATAATTATTTTCCTCTTCCACCAGCCAGGAAGTTGGCAATACCCTGCGCTAAACAACTCAAAAAAAAAAAAAACAACCCAAAAACCTGTGCATCCCACACCATGGAGTACCGCCAAAGGGCTCAAACCCAGATGGCTGCTGCATCGGGAAAGTAAAGTTCAATGCTTTCTCAAATCAACTGACAAGAACTACAAGTATTATAGATCTAGCTCCCCAAACGTTACTTTCGAGAATACTCACTTGAATCAGTCTGGCATGCAAACGTTTGGCGATCAAACTGATTGACCCCAGTCTCTGCCAAACACAGTCTCTGACGCTGCCTAGTCTGGACCCCCGACCCACAAGAAACAGAGCAGGCCGAAATGGGTGACCACGCAGCCCAGAATGCCCAGTTGCCTGAGAAATGAAATGTAAAATTATTATATCACTGAAGACAAAGCTGGAAGACATGTTATGGATACATCATCGTACTATAAAAAAGCTAAGAGAATGTGTTCGTGTAATGTCTATGTATTTCATTACAAAGTCACCTACACCCATGAAATCTGACGTGCCATCAAGTTCGTCAATGCCGTGTTGCGTAGGGGCCTCAGATTTCTATTTTAAAAAGCTTTAGATATTAAAAGAATTATTCCCTGTAAAGTTTCGTGTTGTTGTTTTGAATTTGCTTTAAAAAAAAAGAAAAAAAAGTTGTGTTGCTTTCCTTGGTCAGAGTTCAATAGTCGGGCTCACCCCATGCTTTGTTGCTCGTCGCCCGTGAACCTACGCCCCTCATCAGAAATCGCTGGTCTTACATGGCAACCCTATTCGAAGAATGGGTTTTGTTACTAGTAGAGGTAATGATTACAATGGAATCCGTATTTTAGTTTAACACCCAGTGCCAGAACGTAACATAAGGTGAAACATGCCACGGCCTAGAGCCACACAAGCCATACAACCCCACAAACTTTCAGATTTTGTTTTCTTTGTTTGCTTCTAGAATTTCCAGATTTCTGTATCAGTTTTGACTAGCATTTGAAATACATTTAACATGCATGCCATATTTCAATGCCTGACCCAGCAGCGGGGCACCCCCTGTCTAAAGGACGATGCCCAGTACTTCCGTTTTCATGATATTAATATCATCCTACTCTTCAAATTTAGCAGTAAAAGGACTACTGTACTTCTGTCATGCAAAATTCGCTACATTAATATTCTCGTATAATGTACATCTGAGTAAGACACTCAGCCCTGATTATTTCGTCTCAAGAAGACACCCAGAGCGGAATAGAAGAAGTTGCTCATAGCTGTAGGAACACTATAATGTGGAAAAGAACAAGTTGTTTATAGCTGTAGGATAATGTGGAAAAGAACAAGTTGTTTATAGCTGTAGGAACACTGTAGTGTAGAACAGAACAAGATGCTCATAGCTGTAGGAACAATATAATGTGGAAAAGAACAAGTTGTTTATAGCTGTAGGAACACTGTAGTGTAGAACAGAATAAGTTGCTCATAGCTAAAGGAGCAATAATAATATAATAATTTTATCTAGATTTAATGTTTCTTTGCAATTTCTATTCACCATCATGGTCGATGCAGCTATGAGTGAGGCACTGAATGGTGCTTAGTTGAGCGACTCTTTGGACCGGAATCGTGGAAACAGCAGACTGGCTTAGCTTAAAAGGGCCTTGAAGCATGCAATGTAATTCGGTCTGGATACAATGCTTTGAATGCGTGTTCTGGACGTGATTAGATTTCATGGGGGTACATTTGTGCGATCTAATTTTTCACGGAAACAAAAGCTGGGAGAAGACATTGAGAGCGTAGGTCTAATACAGTCTCACAACGTTTAATATCTCAAGAGCTCGAAGTTTTTGAAAAGTGTTTCTCGAAATATAAGTTCGTGAGCTTTTACTGAACTTGATTTGGGCATCTTAGAAATCAAGAGCAACATATGCCTAATGTGTTAGAAACGCAAATTAAGGAATTTGAGGTGGCAGGTTTGTATGGGAGCTTCCTATGCGACGTCTTAGCTTTTTTGAAGCATTCACAAAATTAAGCAGAATTACTTACCGCATGCTGTTGAGTTGATTCTGAAATAAAGAAATAAATGCAGCGTTGTAATGACCGCTTGTAGCTAAGTGCAGAAATTTTCGTCAAACATAAAAATTCTTTAAAAATTTTGGGTATGGTGATCGTCATTTTTACGACAATATTATATCTAACAACTCTCTCTTGTAATCTTTATGTTAAGGTTAAAGGCAAGTTTGGGAAGAGAAAGCAATCATCAGGGAGTTCCAAGACAATGATAATGTCAGGGATTGTCCCATGGGAAGGTTTTCTTCTCTATCCTTATCCTTAACCCTAAGCCAAGCAGGAGGGGAGAGAAGTCTTGGTTATTGTCTTATTCAGTACGAGAGAGTTACCAATTACGTCAGCACGAAAATGCAAAGCGTGATGGGTAACAATTACTAAAAACATGACATTATGAATCTAGCTAAGAAGGAAAAGAGAGGTAGGGTATAACTATTTCTCACAGTAGGAAAGTTTGGAAGTGAATTCTTGCTACTCTTTCCTCTAATCTTCTCCTCTTTCAACATTCTTACCACCCTCTGTCATTCTTTAATCAAAACTACAACAGCAGATACACCATTATACGAATTAGACCCTCATTAAGATATTCATGAATAGCAACGACACGTGCAGAGACCACAAAGATGATACAACTGACATGAATACCACAGCTTACTCAATGACTTGCGCCTCTGTCTGTTGGGTCATAAGAAAAACAATACTCAGCGCGAAAACGATGTAAAATTTCGGACCGAGACAACAAGAGCACTGATCTAAGAACTTCATAATTGTCAGTCTCAGACGTTACATTCTAAAAACACAACTTCCTTTAGAAACAATGCACATGATCTCCTGTATAATGTTGATCCGAGATGGAGGACATGCATCAAATCGACTAGAGTTACGGTTTTGTCGTAAGTAGAGGATGGTCACATAGTCTATCACAGAGTACGCCAAATCCAACATTAACCACCTGTCACTGTCCATTTGCGTAGAGCTACCGGATCTTGGTCGTCTTCAAGGGTTCCCAAGATGGGCTAAGCGTACCCCTATGGGTACTCCATCCAATATCCAGGGGGTAAGCGAAGAGCATATTATATGAAAATAAAAAATAGCCGCAGACTGAATTTACTTTCCAGCCAGGAGACTTGAACGTGTATGAGAGGGTACATGTGATTGCGTGGAGGCGTCGCAGGGTACATAGGCAAAGAAAAGCTTGGAACCCCGGGTTATATTTAAAGACAACAGGATCTTCTATCAAATGAATTAATTGTCCTATGCTATATTGGGATCGGTACACCCTAAAATATTTATTGAATGGATGATGGGAGATTGTATGGATGGACAACGGAGAATTCATAGGGGTGGGAAGTAAAGGTGGGAGGCAGCTCAAGTATTGGGGTGGGGAATTGGGAGGGGAGAGAAAGTGAACAAATAATAAGGACAGGAGAGGAGGGGGTTACAGAAGAGGGGGCAGAGTAGAGGTCATTGGGCCAGGGAGGGAGGAGAGAGGCTGCATATGAAGCAAAAATCACCCCAACGACATTGATCATGCCTTGATTTACAACTCTAATCACTTCCTTTATTGGTACCTATAGTACTGATTAAGTACCATGAACCCTAGTATTAATGACTATTTGCATTTATGCGCCCCCCCCCCTTTCCTCATTCTGCTAAACCTCTGAAGTAACGTGATATCTGATCTAGTGCATCAAGGAAACATAAAATTAAATATCCTCCATCACTGGAGAGGGGCGTTAACCAGAGTGAAAAGTTTATTACAATAAAGCTAGCTAATTTCACACAAACTTCCTAATTAACTCATCAGCTTGTTAATACTGACGTTTGGTAAACTAACGAATCTTGCTGATCGAAAAGAAAAAGAAAAAAAAATGTAGGCAAGACTGACGACCTTCTGTTCACATAACCGCTGCTTTGTCAACATAAGAAAGATAACTTTCTTTTTAACGTCCCTGTGGTATGTCATGTCCTAATTGACCTGGATGTGTCATTGTGTTTGATCACCTCTTAACCTCCGTCTTTAATTACAATTCTTCCCTTCAGGCTCAAGCTCATCCTATATATGCAAATGATGTAGATAATGTATAGTAGCTATGTATATAATGACATGCATGCACATGTGAGGTCCTTCACATGCCACTGGACCGGTGAACAGGACAGAAAAGATTCAAAAGAGCGGCCACTGTTTCTTGTTCAATTCAGTCCTTTTGTTTTTACCCCAGGTTTTTGAAGGTTACTGTGTCCTATACATTTTTTTTTTCTTTTTGAACTAACAATATTTATGCCTTAAAAAAAATTTTGAACTGAATCTTATTCCGCGGCAAGTAATTTTCAGGAATGAAGCTCACCCCGCGAAATACGCCAAAATTAGATGATTGCGGGAAAAAAATCAGATGCGTTTTTGTTTTTTTTTCCATTCAAACAGGGCATAGAATTCGTATCATAAGCCAGAATTGCAATGACTACGTCTGTGCTTAAGTTTAATTTCACAAACTGACCCCATTAGATTAACTAGTTGACCCCTCGTTATTGGTGTATAGGTTGCATATTAGAAATTTGCTGGTTGGCCTCCTTGTGGTTACAGACCTGTAATGGGATTGGACCCTTTTTTTCCTCTATGGGCTATATTTACATTTTGAGCTGCCCTCTGAACCCAAAGTTTTAGCATTCACCCAAACCCTATACCAGATTGAAGCTCATTCCCAAACCTAACTAGCCCGTTGACATTTTGAGCTTGGTTGCTATTTGTAAACAGAGCCTACAATTTTCACTGGTCAACGCCAAACCCTCCTCTTCCGCCTGAGCACACCCTTGACCTGGCAGTTCCAGCCGAGGGCTAAATAGTGC
>JAWQUT010000300.1:228921-231827 GCA_033807755.1 Ellobium chinense | reverse complement strand
ACACACACACACACACACAAACACACTCACAAAATGGGAATTAGAAGTCTTAGTTATATCTAGTGACCCACTGAACCCTTGTAACAGAACCTGTAATCAGAACAGACTATCTGTCTTGTTATACTATAGTGATTAAATTGGGAATTACACATGGGCATTAACATCTTAGTTTTATCTAGTGACCCACTGGAACTTTGTAAGAAAAACTGCTCTGATTTATCTTAAAATATGTGCACTGGCAAGTCATCAACAAGAGGCCAAACTCTGGGAATGTTTACTTTAGGATTAAAGAGAGAAAAATGACAGCTTAGATTGGGGTCTTCTCAGAGAACAACATGACAGACAAGGAGGAAGAACATTTTGTCATTGCTGTCCTTAAAACTCTGCCATTAGACCTACTGTGTGTACTGTATAAATCCAACCACAAATTAATAATAAATTAGACAGAGACCTTCGGGAAAACAAAAAAATGGTCGAGGGCTTACAGTTGGACAACCTCGACCCACTAGTTGTATTAGTATGTGATTATTCATTTCGAATGTTGTGAATTGTGAATGTTAATTCACTTTTGTGAGTCAAGCTAAATTGATAACATTATCAGTCCTAGTTAAACAGCAAAGTCTTCTAGCTCCTCACTTTCCTTCCCTTTCCTCAAGCTCAGCGAGAGGAAGGTCATATCGGCCTACCGATATGGACTTAGGAAAGCATGCCAGAGGGTGACATTTTAAAATAGACATCACCATTGTGAGCAATGCCGCCGTTATATCAGTACTGTCAAACTGAAAAAGTCTTGTTTTAAGAGAACACGAGGCGAGATCTTGCTTGAGATGGCTATAGAGTTAACAAGATATGTGAGATGATTCGCTGCATGGTGCAAAACATGATGTAGGTGTTTAATAATAATAATAATGATGATAATAATAATAGTAGTAGTAGTAATAATAGCGACGTATAAACCAAACTATGTTTTAAGCACTGAGTTGCTGATCAGTTCAACGACATGTTTCTTTTTTTTTGTCGACTGAGTGAATGAGTGAGTGAGTGAGTGAGTGAGTGAGTGAGTGAGTGAGTGAGTGAGTGAGCTAGTGAATGAGCTAGTGAGTGAGCGAGTGAGTGAGTGAGTGAGTGAGTGAGTGAGTGAGTGGCTGGCTGGTTGGCTGGCTGGCTGGCTGGCTGGCTGGCTGGCCGACTGGCTGACTGACTGACTGACTGACTGACTGACTGACTGACTGACTGACTGACTGACTGACTGACTGACTGACAAGCTGGCTGGCTGGCTGGCTGGCTGACGGACCGACTGACCGACTGACCGACTGACAGACTGAACCTGTAAGTAATAATTTTGGAAGCCATGGTTCTATTATCTAGACTATATAATATTAGCATATAAAATATATGTAGTGCGAGGTTAAGAATCTAGCTCCTGTCAGCCGTGACGAACACGCTAAATCTAAATCAGAGCAGTACTTCCTGGTACATGAAAAGCGTTCAATACAATTGGTTGGCTCATAACTGAAACGGAATTGAAACAATGGACGTACCCAAGGATTAGTGCAGTCATTACCCGATAAGCTACAAGTGACAGGAGTTCCCAACCTTTCTCGGTCATCGGACCCCTTCACACTACCTGGCAATCCTCGCTACCCCTGTACACCCGATCTAATCCATAGGTAGTAAAGTTAAGAAATCTGTAACTCACATTCACTGATACAGAACGCATATTGTTGGGTGTGCCTCGACATTTGTATGACCATCCTGTAGGGTTACGCATAATGCAAGCTGGTAACCCCTGGGTTACAACACTGCATAACCGACCATTATTATCAGGATGCGATAAATAGACTTTGCAGGGGGTGGGGTGGGATTGAGGGGTGGGGAACCAGGCAAAGTCGGATGATGGTCATAGAGTATTATCATTATTATTGGGTTTGCGTGTTTTATTGTCCGCTAGAGTCGGTGCAATGTTACTGGCATCAGAGAAGTGCGAACTCCTCGCCTTCATAGATTTACGAGAGACATTAAAACTGCATTAAGTATTGTGACAAGGACGCTTCATATATAAAACGAAACAAAGAAGTGGTCATGAGATTACTGGAATGCAGGCACCACAGCTTTCATGCTGGCAGGCAGGACTGTCCCTGAGTCATTGAGAAGGTGACAACTGTCATAGTTTAGACTAGAGGCGATAGGCTACAGAAGATATACACCACCTGTGAAAGAAGGTAAGGTAAGAGGCATAGTATGGCTCATGTCTGTGTTGGTGGCCTGGTCACGAATGATTTACATCATTAATACAGTCACCGTTGCTACTAATGTCAAAAATTCCGTGGTCGTTTGGTCATTAAAATCATCATTCATGATGATGATGATGATGATCATCATCATCATCATCATTATCATTTGTTTCACACGAAATAAAATACAGTAGCGTCTACCAGTGTCGTACTATACAATTTTATTTAAATTACAAAAAGAAAAAAGAAGCACACAATAAGAAAATGTCAAATTTTCGGAATTGAAAATTCCTTCATCAGGAATAACAATAATAATGATAAGGAAGAAGAAGACATAGGAAGAGATCTAAGACTTTATAGGGGTGCTAATTTAAAAGGATACGATAAGAGTTCACTAAAGAAAACATAGGTCCAGCAGTGGACATAAATAAGTAAATAAAGAAAAAAATATTAGAATTCAGCAAATTAAATATATAAATTTTCGAACATACATCCTTCGTCAGATGCTAAAAAAAAATAAATGACCTAAGAACTGATCATCATCATCATCATTTACAAGACATTTATCTGCACTGGATATAAATAAGTAAAGAAAGAACACTATAAGAACTTAACAAATTTAATACATAGATTTTCATACTAGTGTCCTTCGTCAGACACAGAAAATAAAAC